>JAOVVO010000300.1:0-93126 GCA_028564675.1 Onchocerca lupi
TGATTATTTCGTCTTTTAATTTTTTTTTTTTTTTTTTTTGTAATAATATTTATAAAAAGAAATTTGATTTCTTTCTAGCATTTTATGAAGAATAATAGTAATGTTCCCGCAGAAAGTATTCTATAATGTATGATAATTGGATAAACAGTAATATAGTATAAATTCACCTGATATGACATTTTTAAAAATTTAGAAATAATAAAGATTTTTCTTGATTAATTTTTTCCGATTCACTGCGCTAGTTCTAACTCATCTTAGGGACTGGTGATGGAAAATTTTGGATTCGTACTTTTTAATTTTGGAACTTGTTTTAGAATTCGAATAATGTTGTCGAAATTATTCGAAAAATTAGAAAAGCAAGTTGTTTGATTACTCGAAAATCTGGATACGTTCTTCCATTCCTACTTAATCTTTTTTTTTAAGATTTCAATTGGATACTTTGAAATCTACATATATTTAATATTTAGACTTACCGTCAACCTCGAACGCTTCTCCACGTAGAATACATTTTGGGCTTTCCAAATAAAAATGTAAGTTTATCACGCTATCAATCAATTTTTGTGAAATACAATATTAAATACACCAAAATATTTTGTCAGAGATTCATGCAAAAAATGAATTCTTTAACGAGAAGAACATTTAATGTTTAATATTTATGTTTTTATTTAGGAAATACAAATTCCAGCGCGAATCATTTTAGACGACCCGAAAATTGCGCTCGAATTTTGAAAAATGTTACCTTTATACAAATAGAAATTTGAAATCAGATTTGTGAATACTTTAAGATTTCGCTTTAACGGTGTCAATTACGCCTATGTTGCAGCTCGTGACCTTCTTTTTACGCTGTATCAGAAGCGACAGAAAGCATCATTAAATTAAGCTTGAAAATATGGATTTTCAAAAACCAGTATGCAAATTTTTAGATTATACAAGTAATTGTCAATTCTACTCAATAAAAATGATGGGTGTAGTTTTGAATAAAAATATAAGTGTCGGTATAAAAATTTACTAATCTATCAGATTAATTAGCTCATCTCTTAATTTGCTTTTGGTCAATTAGAAAAGTTTGAATGTTAGGGAGAGTTCATTTGATTAATTGATCGATAGAGATATAATGTAATTTGAGAAGAGTGAAAAATGGATGAAAAACTACTTAAAGCATGTTAACCTTACAATAATGAAATTCAGCAAGCTTGAAACCTTGCCTAGGAAAAATGCTGGATTTTTGATTATGGAATGAGTGCTTTGAAAGAGCCTTTTGTTGTCAAAATATCCCATTTAATAATTATTGTTTAGTTCAGTTTAATGAGAATTGATTAACGTTGGTTCTTTGATCTAAAAGGTAAAAGCATGTGATATACAAGAAATTTAATTGAAAAAGCTATTAAAAGATTTAGTTGATGAAGAAAAAAAATATTATTTTATTCTTACTGCTAATTTTATGCTGACTATTGCTTCATCGATATTGCAGTTCAATTTTTCATAAATGGTTTAGAAAAATTATTTGTTTTAAACAAAATGCACCTGAAAGATTTCTAGTTAAAGATTCAGAATTACATTGCATTCTGCTCATACTGGAAATATTTTAGACCATCTTATGTGATCAAAGAAATTCCAGACAACATTTTGTGATAAATTTCTGAGGATTTAATCAACTTGATTGGTCAATTATTATTGATCATATAAAAATACCATGTAGGTATATAAATTTTTCGTTTTGGTCCATTTTAAATGATTAGCTATGCAATCAGCAATCTATTCTTCCTCATCATTATAATCTATAGTTTTTATTTTCACCATTCTTCGTATATGTTGTTCTTTTTATTTCATCCTATATATATATTAAAAAAAAAACCATCAATTTTAAATATTTTATCGACTTAAATAATACTTAAATATGCATTTAATCTTAAGACAATTATTCTAAAATACCTATAGACAAGAATAGAATAATATATTACTGCAAATAAAGCATCCCAGAAATGACAAACTTAAGTATGTAAATAAAGATGATTATGAAGGATGATAGCATCAATAATTTTTTGTTACTGCAAAAAAGATTTAAAAAGTTGACTTGCGATTTACAATACTCATATACCAGAAGAATCGACTTGTATTTAAATGATAATACTTTTGCAATACAACAAAATCTATTTTAATAATTAGAATTTTATCAACAATGAACTACCGCCAGCATGTGCTACGATACTCTCAAATGTATCATTTTTAAATTCTGAACCATTCAATTTAATGTATAATGTGCACCTTCTCAAAAATCTATCGTGTGAGGGTACTATCAAAACATTATTTGAATTTAAATATATACATTTGCATAATGCATTAAAAGAAATTAAATGATTTTAATGACATTTCCTGCTTGAGTTCGTAAAAATTATTTAACGGAAAGCATTATTTTCTTCTGTCGTAAACGAGACATATATTATTTTCATTTATTAAGATCATTCATTACATATGAAAATTTACATAGTTTTTCGACTGCACACTGAATTTTCATCTGTTATGTAAAAGCATATAATAACATAATTAAGCATATTTTTAACTGTTTTATTTTGTCAAAATATCAATCCATTCTGTTGTTCCAAGATTCAAATTCTTCTAAAAAACACAATCAAAAATTGATCTTCATTTTTAATAAAGCTAATTAAATCGCATGCGCATTTTTGCAGATCCAGATTTTGACTAATTATTTGAATTGATGGAAAGAATTATTCAAATCACAATCCTTTAAAAAATAGACGATATGAGGAACAAAAATTTCGGCAGTATGCATACTAAAATTGTAAAGTTTAAACAACATAAGGCCAGACTTCGGTTCTTATAACTGCACAAGATTTCTCTGGACCGATAAAGGAGATTTGGATAGTTGCAGCTGGAAGGCATTAAATCTTTTCCATTCCATCAAAATGCTAGTAATCTAGATAAAATGTTTTTAAAAAATAAAAGAAATGTAATAAAAATAAAACAATGAAAACAATCCATGAAAGCTTCCAGAGTGCTATTATAATGTCGAAGTCATGGTAAATATACAAAGCCATTTCAATTAACCAGAAACTGATTTTTCATCCGCTGGTCGCTTTAGACCTCGAATTGTAAGATCATAAACAACTTGTTCAGCTCTCTGAACATCGTATTTCAACGCATCATATCTTCGACGTAATCCATCATTTTTTAAATTTAACAATCGAAATTTTGCATCGAGATCATAGAGAAAATCGGCAATCTGTAAAAGGAAAAAGTGAAATTTGAATTTTTCCGGAATATTAAGTCTGAAAATAAAAATTTTAACTTCGAAATAATTTTAAAAAATTTATAAACTTGAAATTTCTCCCGAAAAACGGCATTAAAAATGAAAGAAAATAAAAAGTATAAAATATTGCTTCCTTCTTATATCGATGCTTCCTCTCTTCTGATTGCTCTATTTATAAACTATATAAAAAGAACTCCAATTAATGCTTTTAAATGCAAGCTACATTAAATTGAAATTTGAAGAGATATTTCAAAAGGCTCCATATCATTCTTCAAGTAATTGATTAGCAGAAGCATATGTCATTCAAATAGAAGTGAAAATAAAAAGGAAATAAAAATGAACTTTAAAGGGCAGTATGCTGTTGCCGACAACAACAGCATTAATTGAAAATCGCGACAGCTCATTAGCAAGTTGAAGTAAACCAAACAAATAGTCTTCGACATCTAGATGAAAACCCATTGCTGGATCGACTTTGACTAAAAATATATTTGTTTTAATCATAATAGTATAATTAAAAATCACAATTTAAAAAACCACAATTGAATACAAATAAAAATATTATCGTCAAAAAATAAAAATAAGAAAATAAAATCATCTCGTATTGGTCATTCGATTACTTCATATAACTCATTTTCTGGTTTTCTAGAGAGGAAAAAGGAAAAACTACATACTATTGAAGATTTCAGCAACTTTGTCGCGACTCAATAAAATTCCATGTTGAAGGAAATGAGCATAAGTCACAACAAAACATAATTTTTGAATAATAAAACGGAAATTATCGTGATATCTGAAAATACAAAAAGTAATTTGTAAACGGGAATTTTGAGGAATAATTCTAAAAAAAAAAAAAAAAAAATCCTATTTGCATCTATTCATCCCAAATTTACTATTTTGTTGTAATCGGTAAAATTTGGGATTCGTTGTCTGGACTGAAAAAGGAAAATTACGAAGATCATATGTGTGCAAGTAGTGGCTGTGAACGAGATGACTGTGTAGGCAGTAAATTTTATGAAATAAATTCGAGAAAAAATCGGTAAACTGCAAGAATCGACAATGAGAATTTCAGAAAGAGCTATCATAAACTAATTTCTACTACGAATTTCTTAGATTATAATGTTATATCTTTTTTTGTTCTGTCAATTAAATTAAAACTGACAAATAACCATTTACTAAAGAGAAATTTATTTGATGAAAATGAAACTAAACAATTTGCTATATCACCGAATAAATCAAATAGGGAAGCGATTTTAGATTTGTTTTGTATCCTTATGCCCTGGAGATAATGATACAACATGACTGCATGAATGTTATCAAGATTTTTTAAAAAACTGAAATTAAGCTAGTGACCAAATAAATTAAATTTCTCGGTTACAAAAGTAATAAAAATATCAGCGGTCGATCATATTTCCTTAACTTGCTTATAATTTCCAGTCATATGCGGATATTATCTAACTTTTGTTATCGGTGTATTTTGATGAAACTTATATCCTAGCTTAACAACAGACGTACCGGTAATATGATACGGGAGATATCAGAGCAGCAAGCTTTACCAAATCCTGTTGCACTTCATTATGCAGAATATTTTGAACTTCCCTCAGATCTGCATCTGTAAATAAACACGAGTAACAGCGAGTCAACATTTTTATTAAATTTAGGATTCATTATTCTCTAAATTAATATTTTGAAAGTAATTTAGCTATTCTATGATCAATGGGTAATCAAGATCGAGAAAAGCGATACGCACCAGGTATTATCTCAACAACCAATAATATAATATACCTTGTCCATCCTTGAATGTATGTGTTTTCTGCAATATAGCAACGATTTTCGATATCCAATACTCCATTCCATGTGTAACTTCCGCTATTTTCTTCAAATATTTAAAAAAAATGAAATGCTTTTTTCCTGCTTATAAGCATAAAAAAAAGCAAGGAACAACAGAAAAAAGAACTCTTTGTATATTTTATTCGTAATTTAGATAATATAGCTTGTGATATTTGTAAATTCATCTACCACTTATAAGTTCGACATCTGCTTGACTTGGATAGAACTGACTATCAACTTCAACATATTAAGCAGAAATTTTACGTCAAAAAAAAAAAAAAAAAAAAGAAAAAACAGACTAACATCTTTCAGGATACGATCTTTCTCCACTAATTCTCTGAATGTTTCGAACATAGCATCAACTGGATTGGTCATATTTAATGATGATACCGCATCTACCATTTCTAGACTAATTTTAATTAGAAACAAGAAAACAGCAAATGATTGGTGTCCTGAAATATTGCATAATTTGATCTTATATGCACAAAAAAGCTTATCGAGCGCAATTTAATTAGCCGAAAAGCATTAGCATCAAGCGAATAGCCTTAACCATGTAGACTTCATAAATAATATTACAATAATTTAGAATAATTTTAATCAAATAATACAGAAAAGGGAGAAGAACAAGGAAAAGAGATAAACAATCAAACGATTCATCGAAATAAGTCTTTTTTGTTCAAAATGCAATAATTTGTTTTAGAAACTAAGTATATTTCCAATCAAATTCGAAATTAAAGTTTAAACAACAATTCAAACTACAAATTTGCAAACATGCATCACTCCCAATCCCTACTCTCACTATCACATAGAACTATTTCTATCATTCCCTCAGTCTTTTCATCATCTTGAAAACAATAAATTCTTATCACGATTAATTTTCTTTTATTCTCTTTCATTGTATGCTCATAATGAATAATCACCGTCAAATTTCCTTAATCTTCTCACATTGCATACCATTCTTCCGTCTCTTCGAAAAAATGAATGATTTTCGTTTCGGATAACTCTCTTGCATATGTTCTTTCTTTTTCTTATCAATCTTTTCATCTCCTCTTTATGAATGTTATTATTCATAAGTGTTGCTGTCCAAACGAAGATATGTAGCAAAGTAGCATAATTCTTATTTCGAATCCTGATATGAAAACTGAAATACCAAAGCAGCAAGTTTCATACATTTCGTGAACATGAATTGCATTTTGATTTTCCATTCCGTAAATAATTTCCGTTCCTTTCGCATGATTCATTCCGGTTACTTTCTCCCGTTTTCTTAACGATTACAGCTGAATGGAAACAGTACATAGCCAGGTAATATAAAAAAGTTTGATAAGCGTCGAAAAATCGGATTGGCGTAATGAAAATTAACATTTTTCAATGAATCTCATAAAATAAACACATAAGCCATGTATCTATATTGATACTTGAGAATTTGTTTTAGTAACTGATATTAGATGTTTGAATAATATAACAAATGGAATCGATAATATTGATAGAGTACCACTGATAATATCAAATGATATCACTATCATTAATTAAAGAATCCAAAATAAACAATTCCAATTGATTTCATTTCCTTTCAAATTTTAACATTATCATGAGAAATGGAAAAATTTGAACATTATAAATTTCTGCGGAAATTTTTGCAATAAATGAAAAAAGCATCGAGTCATTTTTATTATATCATTTTTTTTTTTCTTAATTAATACTATTATAATATTTCGTAAAAAAAAAATAATATTGAAACTAGAATAGAATTGAAATAAAAATGATATTGAATTAAAAAATTTTAGAATCTGATCAAAATTACCAAAAGAAACCATTCCGATTGATTTGGCTTCCTTTTCAATTTTAGCATTATTTTCTTTCTAATATTACTTTTTAAATTTTGTTTTATATTCCTTTTTAATATTTTGATATTGTTTTCTTCGATTTTCAATCAATTTTACAATTATTAAGATGATATACAAATTGTAATATGTATGCTACTTCGAAAAAAAAAAGAAAAAGAAAGCTCAAAGAAAATAAATTGAAAATTTGATGCTTTTCGCAAATAACTTTCCTCTAAATAAGCTTTACATAGTATGAATTAATTGAGAAGTTCTATGAGAATAATGGTCAAAGGAAGAAAAAAAAAATTGTATCTTTAATTTTTCTCTCTTCTCCTTTCGTTTTCAATTTTTTCCCAATTTCATTACTTTTATTCATTTATTTATTTCTCATTTTATTTTTCATTTTTTCCACATCCATCAGTCTTTAGGATGCAAAAAACTTTCAATTGATAATAGTTTGAAAATCAATTAATCATTATTATTTAATCTTATCAAGCAAATATTTTAATTAATGTTTAATAATTTAAAATCATATATTTCTGAATGAATTAGTGCGAAAAAAATTTGATTTCAATAAATTGCTGTCTATTGTTTATCGTAATAGTAGGTATTAGCTAAAAATTAACAAAAAATAATAGAAATTTATGTGTAGAAATTTTATATAGAAATATAAGAATTTATATTCAATGTAGAAATTTACATTCAATTAAAATAAAAAAATCAATAAATATTGCATGGAAGAATGATTCTTTTCACTTCCTTTTCAATCATTTTGCATTGAATCTGAACGAATTTCAATTGCATTAATAAAGCATGAAAAGTGAAATTTATTTCATATTTAGTAATTATAATGGTATTTTCAATTTTCATTTTATTATCAATCATTCAAGCATCTCATGTGATAAGTTCATTATTGTTTTTACTGAAATTTATCAATTCATTGAAATCAAATCTTCCTCTTCCACATCTCTTTTCCCTCTAAATCGTTAACCTCATTAAGTATTACATTTCCGAGAATTTATTATTCCTATTAGTTTTAATTTCAATTTCCATCCTATTTTAATTCGTCCTTTCTCATTCATCTCAGTTAGGAAAATAAACCAAGGCAAAGAAAGGAAAGGAAAGATATGATTGGGTGATAAGACAGAATAAAGAACAAAAAATTTTGTTGTTTTGTTTTGCTTTTGTTTTTTTATCTTTTTCAAATAAAAGTTCCATTAAAAGTAAATTAGAAAAGATAAGAGCTAGAAAAGAATGAAAAAATTTTCCATCAAAAAGTTCTAATTTAATATCTTTTTTCTGCTTTCTTTTCGCCTAAAAGGAAACAGAAGTACTTCTGCATCAGTATAATTTATGCAAATTAAGAATGAAAATTACTAGCAATTGGTAATTTCCTAGAAAATTTTTGTTAAGTTTTGCTCTGCTTTTTCTTACCAACTTTTAAAGTTTGAAATTAAGCCTAATTTTTATTTGTGAATTTTAGAAAAAGTTTTCAAAAGTTCAAAATTTTAAAATATTTTTTAAGAACGAATAATAAGTGACTCGTAAATCAATCTAAAAAATAAACCTGGAAAGTCTTTCTCTTTTTATTAATTTTTTTTTTCATTCTTGTTCTTTCTATATTTAATTATATAAAAGAATGGAAAGTAAAAGTTTCTTCCTTTTTTTTCTTAATTTTTTTTCACATTTTATCAATTTATATGAAATTTTTGAAACGAAAAACTTGGAAAAAAATTTTTTTTTTTGTTTAAAAACCGATTATATTTGATTCATGTTATTATCATATTCCAATGAAATTAATATAATGTTGTCAAACAATTAATAATACTATTTGTTATTCAATATGCTAAATTCATTCGATTATTTGATTAAAATTTGTCACAAATTCTTTCATTTTTTTCTGTTTTTTTCATATATACAAGTAATAGAATTAAAAATGAGTTTTATTACTGCGAAAGAAAGAGAAAAAAAAAGGCAATAAATTTTTAGCAAAAAAAAAAAAATTAAATCGATATATAATGTACGACAAGATGAGATAAATTTTCCCGCTTTATTTTTTCCTGGAAAACAGTTTTAAAAATAAATCAAATTTTACATTCATAGTTTTCAAAACTTTCAATCTTCAAAACTTAATGTTACATCGTTTTCATTTTTCATTCTTCTCTCCCTATTTTGTCCCTTAAACTAAGATTTATCCTAATAATTGATTTTGTCTAGTAACCTAGAGTCGAAAAAAAAAAAAAAAAATTGAGCATTTTCTAATTGCACTTACCCCTTCGCCATCTATCATTGACTACATCCATTTTTCCTTCTTTCATCACTTTTCTAACAGTAATTTTTTTTAGGAAAAAAAGTTGAAAAATAGCCAAAAAGAATCGATCGAATATTTGAAAACAATTTTCACTATTATAATATAATATAATCACAGAAAAAAAACAACAAAAAAGCAATAAATCAACTTTTTTGTTCGCTTTTTTTTGATAAAATAAACAAACTTTTTGAAAAATAAACAAAAAAAAGAGAGAAGTATAATATAATTGTAAAAAAAAAAAAAAAAAAAAAAAAAAAAAAAAAAAAAAAAAAAAAAAACAATGAGTCAACTTTTTCAACCGATACTTTTTAAAAAAATGAGAAAAAAAAAAGATTTTTTTGATATAACTATTAAAAAAAAAAAACAATAAATCAATTTTTTTTGGCTCATTTATTTTTCAACTTTCTGATAAAATAAGCAAGAAAAAAAAGAGACGATATTTGAGACATTTATTCTTATTTGAATTTCAAAAGGCATTTCAAGCCTTTCTTTAGCAGCCAAATTTTTTTTTAAATAATAATAACTATTAAATGAAAAAAAAAAAAAAAAAAACCATCAAATTATTCAACTATGACATTTTGCAAATGACTGCGAAATATGAGGAACGAAAGAACAATTATTCGCATTTCTCTTTTTTTTTCCCCTCCGTTTTCTCTTATCACTTCATTCAACTTCATTTCCAACAAAATTAAAGTTTTACTAAATTGAGCATCTGGTAACTGATCTTATCTCTTTTATCTATCATTACTATTACATCCATATTTCTTCTGCTTTCAAAATGAATGCAAATTAGAAATAAACGTTTATGAAAAGTAAGATATAATATAAATTAAAATGCTAATTGGTATTTCAATTTACTCGATATTGTTTATGACAGAGACAAAAAAAAAAAAAAAAAGGCTTGATTTCGAATTTTACGGTTCAATTTGAAATTTCCCTGAACGTAGAATATTTTTAATTCTTGCTAACTATCAATCAAATCATTTTACAAAAAGGCTAAAGTTATTTTCTTGATTAGTGATAAAATAAATCTATCAATATGCCATTCGAAAATAATCATTTTGAATATCATTTCAATCATTGCAAATCATTTATTATTTACTATTAATTGATTTTTGATTATTTTTTCATTCGTTTTACCCATCATTTTGTTTTTTTGTTTTATTGTATGTTATATTTATTTAAAGCTTACATCGTTGCTATGGTTATTTTTAAAATATATTTTATATTATAATTCTCCCAGATAACTTTTATTATTATTTTTATTATTACCAATTATTAATTACAAAATATTTTTAAATTTCTTATCACTGCCTGATTAAATTGTAAAACCTTCATATGATAAGAGCCGGATGATATAAAAAAATATAACGGACATGATATTTCATAAAAATTACCTCGAAACAAATCGTAAAGATACTGTCATCTTAATGATAAATTATGATAGATTATAGTTAGACGATCAGATTCACCGATATCCTTATCTTATCAGCAAGTAGAAAATGAAAAATCTCCTCTTAGCAATTAGATAAAATGAAATGTTTTATGAATGATTTGCAAATATTCGTTTATATTTACCATAATGAAAACTTCACTTCGATTGAGCGTAAGTTTTGATAATTGTAGCAACAATTGTTTACAAATTGCTTTTAATTAATTTTCAAAAAGCTTTGGAAAATTTCTCAAATTAAATCTTTCAGTTAATCTCTTTTTACGACAAATTTGTTTATAGAAATGTTCAGAAATATTTGTGTGAAAGGGTAAAAAAAATTTTTTTTTTTCAACATATTAGAATTTATTACTAATCAATTCGTATTAATATTTCTAATTAATCAAATTCATAATCGATTTTCATTAAATATATTAATACTAAAAAAAAAAATATAATATTGAAGTTTTTTCTTAATATAATAAAAAGTTCCAAGTGATAGATGTGTTGTTAATTAATCATAAATCAAATTATATTATATCTAATTAGCATGATTGATTACAAAGGTAATTAATATTTCTCGGATATTTCTCCTATGTATTTGCTGGTTTTATTTACTCATTTTTTCTAAAATTATTATCATATCATTTTTTTCCAAAATTATCTTATCATTTCTTTGCACATAATCCTATTGCTACCATTTCAATATTACTGTTGTCAATTATTTTCGCTTTCCTTAACATAAAATTTGATATAATGCAAAATGGCATGTACATATTGATTATTTGAATTTCCACTCAACCGAATAAAAATAATTATTCAAAAATAGCATTGATTATGATACTAACACCAACTATATATTTATATATATCTTTTGAATGATTGAAATTATCCCATTCGAATTATTCATGCTTTATTGATCAAATTTCGATATCACTTTTCTCTTAAAAATTCAATGAAAGATAATTAGCAGAAAATATGTCCGCAGAAATGCCTTTCAAAAGATTTAAATCAACCTACTCAGTCCAATTGATCTGTAATTAAACAAATTTCAATATCTCTTATCACCTAAGAATTAAATGATAAAATAATTGCTGAAAAATGTATCCTATCATACTTTAACTTAATTTCAATTATATATAATGATTGATTTACTCAAGACAAAATGTTGTCTGAGAAAATTCGATTTTCTAATTATCATAAAATTATGCAAATTGCGTTTTAAATGAAATTTTTCTAAAAAAAAAAAAAAAAAAAAATGGGAAATTTAATTGTTAAAAAAAAGAAAAGTTTAAGCATAATGAATTTTTCATGGAAGAATTCATCAAAATAAAAACTTTTAAACAAAAAAAAAAAAAGAAAATGAAAAATAGAGAAAGGATGAAAATAAAAAGGTTAAAAAAAACAAAAAAAAAAAAATTAATTCTTTCTTTAGGCGGATAAATTTATCATTTCTCGATTATTGTAGTTAAAAGCATAAAACATTTATTTTGATTGAAACCTAAGCCAGATAAGCTAGGCTCATTCTTTCTTTCTTCTCCTCCCTCTTCTTGGCCTTGGCTTTTTATAATTGATGAATGTAGTGAAAACTAGGAGCACAAAACATTTAATATAATATAAAGCCATTTTTAATTTTAAACTTTTCTTTTGCTTCGTTGCTATTCCTCTTTGCTTTGTCCTTATTTCGCCCTCTTTCATCTCAAATTCTGTCATTTTTTAAAATAAAAAATAAAATTTTATTCTTTTCTTAATCTTTAATTTGTGCTTACTTTTCGTTTTATCCTCTCTTCATTCGAAAGTTGGTTAAAAAAAAAAAGTAGAAACGAATTTTTTTAAGGAAAAAGAAAAAAATTGAAAAGAAAAAATAACATAATTAAGCTTAATCGACATCATTACCAAAATTTTAAGCTAATTAATAATACTAATTATTTCTGATAACATACGTTTTTATATTATATGAACAACTGTAATAGCAAATAAAAATTATATTGAATTTTCCATGTAATTCATGTCAATATTCTGAATGCTTGATGGCAATTATTTGCGATAAAGTTTTATACTGTCTCATCTGTTTAAATTTAAGTTATGGAAAATTTGTAAATGAAAAAATGTGTTGATTAAATTTAATTGATATTTTATCGAAGAATTTAAGTTAATAATTGAAGTTTTAAATTGAAATTACAAATTATTGTTGGTAGACATATTTCATATATTGCACAAAGAATGCAGATAAATAGCAAAATTCACGTTGAATCTTTACGTTTTCTACGTAAATATATTGAATTCTCATTAACAATAATTGCAGGAATGTTTTCTTCTACTTATTTAATTGCATAAACTTCATGAATTAATTAATTTATTTATAAATTACTGATATAAATAAGCATATCCTTGATGTAATGAAAAAAAATTATTTTTTATTTGATTATTGATTGATCACTATTTTCAGTATTTTTAGAAATATTAATCAATCAGTTATCGCTAATGTATTTTAGATATATTGATTGATAAAATTAACCCTAAAATATTTGAACAGGAAATTAAATTAGATATGATATAGAAGGAAAATTATTCAGTAAAAATTTTTTTTTATTGTGCTATTTTCATTCTCATCTATTTGCCATTTATCATTAAAATCTTTAGGATTGTTTTATTTTTTTATTTTTTGCGTTTTTTGGTTAATATTTTTTATTTTTGACTAAATTTAAAAGCCATTTTTGAATATCACAAGAATAGGATCGAATGATTTCGATTATTTCAGGAAACAACCAAAATATGTTTTATCGGAAAATAAGACTAGTAACTGATAATAGTTCGGATGTGTTTGTTCGAAATATATTTGATTTAATTTGATAGCATACTTCGATTGATTGATTAATTTGAAGAGTCTGAAATTTGATATTAAAAAATTTTGCTGATAATTATTCTGTAAATTATTCTAATTTGATAAATTGATAATTAGAAAGTAATACCATGTAATTTAATGATAAATTAATGCAACTTAATGAAATTTTGATTGTCGATTGATGCATTTGTTAATTATTTCGGTACAAATCTTTGTCATGATATAAAGTTCATATTTTTTTTAATGCTTTTTTTAGCTATAAATGATATGATATGAGACAAATATAAATGATATGAGTTTCAAATACAAACGATATAATCATTATTAATGATGGTATTTAATTAAATCGGGAACATTATTAATTATGGCATTTAACTTAATCGACAATGCATCGAGAATTTCCAGTTATTTTTAGAGCAAAAATAAATCCAAAATTACTATTTAACTTCTCGTTAAGTATTCAATTTATCAAAATCTATTTTTCTTCCTTTTCTATTTTTCTTAACATTCTGATAATAAATTTAACTTGCTTATCTTTTTTTATGGGATTTAATTTATTTATCTTTTTATAATTTGAATATACATTGTAAATGGAAATCAATTTATCAAAAGAAAGCTTAATATTTTTTCTTAATGTTTCTTTTTCTTTTTTTTTTTTTTAGATGTGACTTAAACATAAAATTTCTTGATGTCTTTTTTTCGAAATTCATAAATTATTGATTTAACTCATATAAATTTAATTAAATTTCAAGTCTACTCATTGTTAGCCATATTTGATGGAAATATTATTCTTTGATAAAAGAGAATATCTGATTTTGGATATTTCGTAGATCAAAATATAATTTTACAAACTGAAATCTATTTTATAAAATATATGTTACATGAATATTGTCCTATATTATATTCATGCATTATTTGTCGATTAAAAAAAGCAAAGAAATCGTAAGTCTCAATATAAGTAATAACTTTTTCAAAAAATAATGTAAATTTAATGGCTAAAGCCAAGATCATTTCTCTTGTCGGAAATAACAGAAGCCAGAATCATATATTTTTATTAGTGCAAAATTTTAGAATATAGAGTGATATAATTAGCTGTAATATGATAAAAACTTTTTACTTAATAATTTAAATCATTCATGCAAAAGCAAAATTTTAACTTATGATAACGATAATGAGACTAATTAGTGATTATAATGATTCTGAAAAAGATAAATAAATTATTAAGCTAACAAATAGTTAAAATTTCTTGATTTTTATCGTTTAATGGGGTAGTTTTATTTTGTTACTTTATAAATCATATCGTTTATCAAAGTTTTATTCCTATATCATTGATAAGATGTTTAGATGAAATTTCATAGAAGCAAATCTAAACTGTAGTTGAAAATTTTTGAAAATAAATCGAAAGAAAAGATAGAGGGATAGATCTATGATAGGTAATTAGATTGCTAATTAGAATGTCAAGAAAGTTGTCAAAAACAGATATGTATTGCATTGCTTCAGCATTAAGCAAATTTTTCCGCATTTTAAGAAATTTTAATAAAATTAAAAATTTTCAGTAATGCTTTCGATCAGCAAACAACAGTAAACTTTTATGGTTATAATGGTTGAAGTTTTGAGGAAAATGTTGATACCATTGTTATTGCCAATGATAAGCTGTACAATATCACTACTTGGAATGATATTATTGATAACCGGCTATGGTTTGAATCATTTAACAATCGCCTTCTTAAGTTTTGGTCTTGCTGGTTTGATCATTTCGATTACAATATGGACTAAACGGCCTAAATCATTAATGACATGGCCAAAATGTTTGAAACGATTGTTTGGTCGAGAACGACGACTTAACAAATGCGATAATTCGGAAGTATTAGATCGTGATAAAGCTGAAATGATTATGAAGAATATTCGTGGTATTCCGTATCTTATTCAGGTAATTTGCATATATTTGTCAGTTATCACTTATAATCACTAACAGTGCTTGTTTATCAGAGAAAACATGATATCGACACATATTTTTCATCACTTTTAATCACTAGCATTACATGTGTATTAGTGAATAAATATGCATCACTTATCACTTAAAATCATCAATAATGTGTGTTTGTTAATAACAATATGAAATATTGGCTATGATTATCATACGAAAATCAATTTAAGTCGAAATTTTGATTATTTAAAAGTATTTCAATTATTCGACATAAATCCATATGAGATTTTCGCATTATTTTAATTATAGGCTATTCAATATAGTATGGAGACAACATATTATACAGATATGATAGCACAAAAAAATGATGGTACCATACCATCAACTTCTGTTATACATTCTGCTCCCAAATGTGCTAGTTTTATCGATTCGGATCATGAAGATTGCTGTTCCGGTTATTTCGTCATATTATTTATTGATAAATTTAATAAAATTCCAATTATAAATATGCTATTCGAATAATTTCATAAAAATTAACAGTATTTATTGAGTAAATGTCGGAAAAGTTTTTTTTTTTTTATTGTAACAGAGATGAATCTTAATGAGAAAGATTTTATTGATTGACGGAGAAATGATTCGTTGTCTATGATATAAGATGGAATAACGTTCGATAATATCACGATTGCAATTGATCGATTGGTTGTAAAAATGGATCGAAGAGTTGGAATGGATTGGAGAGTTGTGATTGTTGAATGGACTGAACGAGTTGAGTAATTTAAATGAAGAATTAACTGATTGGAAGTGATTGAAAAATTGAATAATCGTCCGAATTTCCTTTTTATATTGATAGTTTTTGATTAGTGGACAGTGGTTTACAATACGTGAATTATACAAAGGATTTGATGATAAGGACAGAAGACAAAAATGGACAATGCTTGAAACAAGTTTAGTCCTCACAATATTCCAGACAGTTTAGCATGAATTTCAATATTTCAAACGCGATGAATATGAGTTCTATTAGCAGATCGGAAGATGAGAAAACAAAGGCTTTTGTACGGAAATATGAATGAATGATTCATTTACTTGAGAAATATTAGAAATTTCTACTGTACAAAATACATTGATTTATTTCATCATATTTATGAAATGTTTCACTTTTACAGACAGTAAATCAGAAAAAATAAGGAATATAATCAATTATTCGTTCAATATTATGTTTATCTAAAAAAAATTCCTTTAATCCCTTTTGACTATAAAAATTAACTTTGATATTCTTTGTGCTTCTTCATTCCTTGCTTTTTTTCTCTTTTTTTTTTTTTTATATATATATATATATATTTATAAAATAAATATGAATCAAAGCAGTATAAGATAACATTACATCACAAAAGCGTAGAAAATTATTAATAAATTATTATTTTTTATAGTATTCTATTTTATATTTTTACATATTTTTTTAAATACACAAAGAAAAATTTTTTTTTTACTCTTTTTCATGTAATATGATAACTTGAATAATAATTTATCATATGCTAAAAAAAATGAATAGAATCATATTTTGAATCAATCAATTCTTTTTCAATCATATTAAAATTTCATTTACTTTGCATTTTGTGCAAATATTTTCTGCATAACTATAGATCGGATGAAACAAATAGTAATGATTGATCTGAATTTCTAGGGAATTTATTTTTAAAATTTGTAGTGAAGGAATGAAATGCAAAAATTATTTGAAGGTTCGGAAGCGACGACATCAAAAGAGCATTCAGCAGTTCGTGTAGTTCATGAAACAATCGAAGAATGGATCCCGACCGGATCATCTTCCTGGAATAATACTCAGCTAAGGCTTTCGGTAAAAAGTAATCCTGATAATGGAATCAATGTTAGTTCTTCTCCTTTGTTTTACCCAACTTCCGATTAAATTAGCGTATAAACGCAATTATGTCTTTTATGAAGCTAATTTGTTATTTTCAACAAATTGGCAATTATTGATTGATATCTTATGAAATATTAGATATTATAATCTTAAATAAGTTTCTCTCAGATTCGTTGGAACTTAAACTATTTGCCTTAAATCTTTAAATTTATTTTAGGTATTCCCATATACCGAAGTAATGCCACGGCCGAACACTGATTCAACATTAGAAGTCGTTGAAACACCAGCAGAAATTACACCAGAAATTGAGGAAAAAAAGATTTTACTAAAAACGTTAGCTTGAAAATATTTGAATTATATTTAACTAATATTTCAATAATTATATGAAAATTTTGCTTCTATAAATTAGCAATTTTACACTATTTAAATTAAAATAATGGACTACAATACTGGATTACACTACTAAATCATTAACAAGCAAAATTAAGAATAACAATTAAATTCAATTTTTCTTTAAAGAAAGTATTTTTTAAACTTAGGAAAAAAAAACTTATTGCCAAATTATATTTCGCAATAATTTTTAATATGCTTTCTATTAATAAGTTTATTCTTTATTTTTGCACTTGATAGTTATTCAATGCAAGAAAGCGAACGAAAACAAAACCATTCATAAATTATTATTTTATGGATTGAATTAAGATTACAATAGTCGATTGTTTAGATATTGAAGCGAAAAATTTCGCTATTTGCTATAACACAAGTAAGTTCTCCGAAAATTGAGAAGTAAAAAAGAATGCCGAATTATAAAGTGCAGTATTTCATCAAATCATACAATACACCATTACTCAAATCATATGGCACACCAAATAAAGTACAATATTTAATCATTATAAGAATTGAATATTTTCAGATCTGATTTGAAAGCGAATTTTCAATTGCGATGTATGGCAATGAGTAGCGATTTTTTGCATAAATTTAGTGAAAGTTTTCGATCTTTTCCACATTGATTGATGTAAATTTTGTTATAATTTATTACTAAACTAACTGTATTTCATTTATCGTTGATTGTACATAGTTTGATAAAATGATTAAATCTAAATTATCAGACCTCAATTCATGTTTTGTTATAATATGCTGCCCTGTGTGTTCTAAGAAAAGAAAGTATCTGGTTTATGTTATTAAACGTCCCGTTTTTTTATCATGATTATCAATAAAATCGATCTTTTTATCTGTTAATAATCACAATCATAATTGGACATTTGATAAAATGAGTCTAATATTCAAAACTAAATCAACCGTAATTAGCATAAAATGAAATAAATTTGAATATTCTGCAATACATTTGTTTTGCAAATAAATTGTCATATCGGATGGTTCAACTAGTTTCAATTCAATTCTTTACGAAATTTCAATCATTCCTTGTTTAGAGGATAATGAAATTTTGCACAAAAAGATTCATAAAGAAAGGAAAGGTTGAAAAGAATAAAACGTATAAACCCAGATCCATTAATGAAATTTAATTCAGAATTGATAAATCATAATTATTATTCTCATATTCCCAATAATTCACCTTTTTTTCTTTTGGTTTCTTTCATTCATGTTTTGTTCATTTCTTCTGATGAAATTTTTTGTTGTAAGCATTATTCACTCGTTTTTTTTTTTTGATTTCATTACTTTGTTGATAAGTGATAATAACATACATGTTGCCTTGTAAGGAAGGTATCTATTTTATTGAAATAGAAAAGGTGTTTGATTTATTTTAAATGTCATATCAAAAGTTACTTGTTATTACATCATCTTCTTGAAAAATGTCCTGCTCATTGTAAATGTGGCAAAAAATAAGCTTGTTTAATGAATGCAATTCTATAAAATTAGTAAGATTTGATTGCTTCGGAAAAGTTTCTAGTGTACATATGAGTCAAATTTAATTCAATTTTTTCTCTCACAGAATACTAAATTTTTAGTTTAATTTTAATTTCTATAGCGTTATTCCTTCGAAATAATTTTTAATAAACTAATTAGTTAGAAACAATTTCGAAAATATCTCATTTTTTCTTCTGCAATAATTTCAGATCGAGGATTTTTTCTTTTTTTTTTTTTTTTTTTGGTGGAACTTGGTGTTTTTCAACTTTTCTTAGCGTGAAAATTTTAATATCATGGACGCAAGATGCTACAAAAAATTAAAGTACAGATTACTATTGTAAAGACTGGTGATACGATAGATATAAATAAACATTAATTATAAAGAGTTAAAGCATGAATTGTTATCATAACTATTGATAAAATTTTATTATAAGTGAAGAGATGCAGAATTAAAACACATCATTATCATCATAATGATCGATAATACTGTACATAAAAACTGAAAAGAGTTATGGGTTGTTATCGTAATCATTGTCAGTACACTGTAAATAGAAAAGTGCTACAAAGAATTGAAGTTAGAATGTTATCGTAATGATTGATAGTATGCTGTAAGTATAAGTGAAGATTAAGATTTCATTTAAATGTAATTCGATGATTGAAACTATTTTCATACTCATGTTGTGATTCAGCAAATTTTTAAAAATAAAAAATTTTTATTATTAAATATAGTGACAATAAATGTCTAAGAAAAAAAGAAAAAGTAAAGAAATTTTTTAAAAAAGCAAAATTTCTTATAAAATACAAAAATATGGCAGTTGAAAAGAAAAAAAATTGGTGGCAGTCATATATTTGAATAAAGCACAATAATTGAAATATTTTAATCAAAAAATTTTATTGAAAATTTATCGCAACAACGGAAAATTTCTACATTAATTTGCATGTTGAGTTTGCAAAATGTGCATAAAACAGCTTTTTTTTTGGGAATAAAATATTCATGGAAACATATTGAATTTCAATCATTTTCGAAATTTCTGCATGAATAAAATTGTAACTGAAGAAAATAAAAGACAAGAATGTAAAGAGACAATTGAAAAAGTGAAAAATGCATGGCTAGCTAGACCAATAGTTTGAAATGTGAAAGAAAGAATGCTTCAAAAATGAAACAATTGAAATCAAAAACAAAAATGATGGTTATTGCATAATTTAAGATGAAATTTCGTTTTTCTAATTCCTACATTCTGGTGGCAGTAAACAACTCATCTCTTCCTTTGCATTACCACTACATGTACAATTATATTCTCCGATGCAATCCCTAAAATAATTGCGGAATTTTAAAATTATAAAAATTTTTTTTGAACGAAAGAAAATTTAACTATTTAATTTTCAAAATCTGAAAACTTCAAATTTTATAATTAATAAAGCTAACTTTTTCTTCAATGTTGCACAATCATTTTAAACATCTAATTAATTTATAATATTTCAAAAAGTACTGCCATAAGAAGTTTCGTTGATGAATAAAATAATTATGATTATCATCATAAATCCGTTTATTTGTACTAATTTTTTCAGCAAAATTTTCGAAATAAAAAAAAAAACTGGAGCAAAATTTCAATTTTATATTCAAATATTATGTAAGAAAATGTACAAAATATAAAAATATAAGTGTGATATATTTTGTTGGACGAGAAGTTTACCTGAATCGATGCTTCATGTGATGATGACATGTTTTTTCACATGGTGACCATTGGTACCATTCAGTCCAATGACAATTGATTCCGATGAAGATATTGGATGGTATAATGTAACTTGAAGGTGCAGAAAAATAACCAGGAGCACCTGGTGGAGGAACATAACCAGTAACACGAGGTGCAATAGCGTAACCTGGTGCACCGGGTATAAAAAAGTAACTGGGAACACTTGGTGGAGGAATGTAACCGGGAACACTTGGTGCAGAAACGTAACTGGGTGTAACAGGTGCAGGTAAGTAACCAGGAGTAGTTGGCATACCGGGTATAAAAACGTAACCAGGAATACTTGGTGTAGGAGCATGAGTGGGTGTAGGAACATAACCTGGTATTTCTGTTCCAGGAATCTCAGTAGGAATGGTTGGTAAAGGAGGGTAACCAGGTGTACTAATAGGAATGTAACCAGGTGGACAAGGTCCTGGAACATAGGCACCAGGTACAGTTGCGCTAATGCATGTAATTGGATAAGTAGGTGCAGGACAAGATATTTGTTCAGTACAAATCCTATCTTCACGATGATCACCATAACATTGACCGGTACAACTGGAATCATCTCGTTCTGCAAAATGATTCAACAATTAACAAAATCAATTTACAGTATCAGTCATACAATATCCAACCTTTGTGATCGTAATCTCTTGATTACAATATGAACGCTATGTATATGGTACAATTAATTTATTCATATATAATTTCGTTGCAAGATTTAAAAACAACAAATACTTACCATAACCAAGTCTTAAGCACATTTTTGTTCGTGAACTACGTCCGGTACCACATCTATGACTACATGGTGTCCAACTTGTCCAAGGGGTCCACTCGCAGCATAATCGCTCTAGGCATATTGCACTTTCCTGGAAATTTCAAAAATGATTTAGCATTAAGAATTTATAGAAATTTGAAGAAAATATGAAAACGTAAAGAAAAAAAAAGAAGTTAAAAGTGAAGAGAAAAGATATTTTCATATGTTTCAGCAGTTATCTAATCTGACTTGGTACTTATTCATTTATTTTCATCTTAGACTAAATAATCGCTAAATAAAAATTTTTTATCATGAATTTCTAAGAATTCAAAATTTGGTCAATTACTTCTATTTAATTTAATCTAAAGCTATTAATTAAAATTAGATATTATTTAAAATTATATTGATTCACTTATTTATTAGTTGTAAAGAAATGAGTAGATGAAGCATCAAGAATTCGAAGAATTTCATTTAATTCGAATTTTTTTCTTCTCTTTTTGTAATGAAAATATAGGGTTGAATGCTGACAAAATTAGCTAAAATGAAGGCTGGAAATGCGAAAAAAAGTGCGTTGCATATTTCAATCACTAATAATTCACTCAATGTTAGATATTGACTTTAGTGTAAAAAAAAAAATCTTACACTGCCTGAATTAACTCTAAAGGCAAGTTTTTAAATATCTCACTTCTTTATCCAATATCTAAGGGTATTCAAAGGTAAAATTCAAAAAATTCATTCAGTAATCCAAGTTGAAGCATTGCACAATTTGTGAAAGTTACTCGATAATTTTTTATTAATAATATTATAAAATCTTTAACTCCTAATTGTAAAATTTTTTTCAGAAATAAAAATAAAAGATAAAATCAATTTCTTACCGATTTTTTACCTTTACAACCATCAGCAAATTCATCTATAAGTGAACATTCTCGATGTCGCACTCGTTCACCAATGCCACATTCATGGCTGCATCTCGACCATGCTGTCCATGTTGTCCATTGCGAACAACTTGCATCACTTTCGCAATATTGCGTCTCCTAGAATACAGTAACTTATTGCATTTAACTGCTTATCATTGATGAGTTTTTCTCCATCCTACCTGAAACTTCTAAAATTATATCCTATCCCATTGTCTTTTGGCATCATACAGTTAAATTATTATTTCCGAGAAATTTTTTTAAATTAAATATCATATTTCATCTTCGACTTAAATTTTGTAAAGGATAGGAATGATTCCGCGGGAATGAATCGTAAAAATAAATTGATGGAAATAATTTTAACAAACTCTTAGATTCCTTCAACAGAATCTATGAGATATTCTTGGTTTCAAAATTAAGCATGTGAAATTAAACAAACTTCAGCACTTCCTGGACAATCATCACCGATACAGCTACGATATCGCTGTTGCACTCCACTTCCACATGTTACCGAGCATTCGGACCATTCTTGCCATGTGGACCACATTAGACATCGACCAGCATGACATGGCATCACTTCCACTCGTTTTCCTGGAGAAAAAAAAAATTAATTTTATCTTCAATTTAATTTAAATTTGAATGGCTTAATTTAAGTTCTAGATATTATTAAAAAATTCAAATTTAAAATAGCTAATATTGGGTGTAATTTAATGAGACAGAAATTGCCTAATTTTTCTTTTTATTGATTAAAAATTTACGAAAAATTTGCTAATTTCAGGAATATAGATGAGTTAACTTACCGGGACAAAAAATCCCATCACATAAACGTCGTCGTGTTGATATTCCGAAACTGCATGGTGCCGAACAAGTTGACCATTCGCTCCATTCTTGCCATGACGAACATTCTTGTTCCATGCATATATCCTGCTCACTACTTTCACCTCAAATTTTTTCCTGTACTAATATCATTCAAATCATTTACGAATCTCTTAAAAGTTCTCCTATCACACTGTCCTCTGAAAAAAGGTTTAGTCATTGATTTCTTCAAGAAAAAAAAAATTATCAGTTTAAGCTCCGTGTATTTCATAGATTTCTATTTGATAATTTCTTTTTACATTTTCATGTGTTTTATTAAAAAGATTCAGAATTAGTCAAAATTTTTACCGATGCAATTACGTCCCATGCAAACACGTTCCCGAATGATGACCCCTTGCCCGCATGATACCGAACAAGCTGACCATTCCTGCCATTCTGACCATTGTTCACAATCATCTTGGTAACACTGAACTTCTTGATACGCACTTCCTATAAGCTAAATTGTTTAAATCAATTTTTGGACTTATTATAAACCGATATTCATCGTGCAAATCATTTATGTTATCTTATGATCGTTGGATAATATCGAAGCACGGTGAAACAGATTTCACAATATTTGATTTAAAAACTTGGAAAATATTATATTTCTATATATTGAACATTCAAAAATCATTGATTTGAAGAAGGTATCAGGAATTTATTCTTTTAATGAATACAAACAAATTATTCTGACGGAAAAAAAATATATATTAATGAATTTCTTTCAGGATACGAAAATCTACTATGGATGTAGTTGACATGAAATTATTGCAACTACAAAAAGATGAACATTTTACTGAGTGATACATATTATAAAATTAATTCCGCTTACGAACCAATGCAGTCATCGCCAACACAAATACGCATACGCCTTCTGGTACCAATGCCGCATGTCACTGAACAGTGCGACCATGACTCCCATTGACCCCATCCTGGACATGGTACTGTTTCACAATGTGTTACCTGTAAATGAAATTACTGTTCAGCAAGCAATGCAGATAAAATACTTTTATATGATACGATATTACAAGTGATACAGTATTCTCATGCTTTTATACGATACCACCAGTCAATATAGTATTCTTATAGCATGACACGACATTATAAATAGATGTATATCGTTGTATTATGATATGATATTAAAAATCAGTACAGTTTCTTTATAAAATAATATGATATTATGAATACAGTAATTTCGATACCATAATTTTATGGCATAATATATAGTATCTTTTTAGTATGACATTGATAAATCGGTATATAACTTTATGTAGTGGTACGATATTATAATCCGGTACAGTATCTTCAGAGCGTGATATGATATTAGTTCAGCATACTATCATTTGGTGCTATACTATAAATCGGCATAATATCTTTATAGCATGATACGATATCAAAAATCTATGTAGTACTTTGTAATTATTTGGAAGTGATGTGATTCATCATTTAAGTATAATTATTCAAATTTAATATGCATCACTATGAATGATATAATAAAAATAGACATTTATGGCAGAAACTTGCTGAAAAACTATGAGAAATAAATAACTTAAAAAGAATATTTTAAAGAACAAAGAGAATTTAAAACTAGTATTTAAAAGGCATGGAATAGCTATTGTTTTGGATTATTATGATGAGACTTAAACTTTTTATGAACTATTCTTTTCGATGACTTCCATTTTTTCTTGTTATATTAA
Source organism: Onchocerca lupi (assembly GCA_028564675.1). Classification (NCBI taxonomy): domain Eukaryota; kingdom Metazoa; phylum Nematoda; class Chromadorea; order Rhabditida; family Onchocercidae; genus Onchocerca; species Onchocerca lupi. The sequence continues at coordinate 25,120 of JAOVVO010000300.1, forward strand.
GTAGTGAATTTACATTAAATTTCCTGAACTGAAAAAAAGAAAAAACTAATTAATATTTTGGAAAAAATTAGATGAAATATATCATACCTCATAATCGGGGCCAGTACAGTAACCCACACCAAGATAACAGTAACGTGATCTTGCCTTTTCGCCCACTCCACAAGTTGCTGAAAATAGTAATTAATTGATATTATTTTTAATAAAATGGTCAAATTTTTTTTTCTGTAACAAAAAAAGAAGAAAAAAAATACTTCGAAAGACATTATTTGGAAATATTTAGTTTCTTGAAATTATCCATTTCATTTCATTTTGCATCGAAAAAAAACTTAACCATCACAAGTACTCCATGAAGACCATTCAGCCCAGCTCGCTATGCAGGGAACAACTTCATGACATGTACGCCATTCAACATTTTCGCCTGTACATTGTTCTCCACTACAAATACGATACCGCTGTATTGTACCAATTCCACAAGTTGCCGAACAAAACGACCATTCTGACCAGCTCGACCATACTGTAAATTTAGCAATTCTACTACGAAATATTATTAATATAGATCATAAATTGCAACAAATAACTATAAAGTACCGTCCATTGGTGCTTGAGGTTGCGGTGGAACATAAATTGTTGGTCGGGGTTGCACTGGACCTGTTGGTACTGGACCATAAACTGTTGGTCGAGGTTGTACTGGACCTTTTGGTACTGGACCATAAACTGTTGGTCGGGGTTGCATTGGACCTGTTGGTAGTGGACCATAAACTGTTGGTCGGGGTTGCACTGGACCTGTTGGTACTGGACCATAAACTGTTGGATGGGGTTGCATTAGATCTGTTGGTACTGGACCATAAACTGTTGGTGCTGGGCCATAAATTGGCGGTTGAGGTTGTATTCCACCATAAACTGGTGGTTGTGGTGGCACTTGGCCATAAATTGGTGGTTGTGGTTGTATTTGGCCAAAAATTGGTTGAAGTATGGGCTGGATTGGAGTTGGACATATCGTTGGACATGGAATGACAATTCCAAACTGTTGTTGAATCTAGAAAGAAAATCATTCAATTGATGAATTTTTCAATTGTGAGCGGTAGATTTCATATGACAGTTAACTATAATATGAAAAAGTTATAAAGATTAAAAAGTTTAATTGAGGGAAAATCAAGAAAGAAAACTGATATCATCTCCCTATAATGACATCAGTTATCATTCGATGGACTGAAAGATCTGTCCGAGTAATATTCATTCAGGAAAATTTCTAATTTTAACAATATCATCAAGTTCTATGCATGAAGTTTGATATTGATTCATGTAATACGTAGAATTATTGTCATGGATTATTTAGTTCCTATTTTAATTGATCACGTGCACTTCTCTTACAATATTTGACAAAATATGATATCTATCAGAAATTTTAATATTAAATTGAAGAAAAATTCATTTCGAAGTTTTTCCGACCTTCATTTTCTCAGCATTGGTTATATTTTCGAACTTTTGTCGGAAATAATCCTGCCAGTAACAACATGACCGTGCCATCTGTTCACTATGTGCGCTCATTATTTTCTTATATTCATCACTGAAACAAAAGTTCGATCTGATTATTTTAAAGAATATATCGTAATTCAATAAAATACCCTAAGTATTAAAATCAAACGATGCATCACATGGATACTTACGAAGTAATATCAGGATGTTGATATGGATACGGTGGATATGATATACTGATACCGATATTTGGAGCATAACTAGTAATTCTGATGCCGTAACCTAATGCATGATGTAAAGTGCTACTGGAGCATCGTCGACGTTGAATGTTACGACCGTACTCACAAGGCTGCGATCGAACTTGTCGTCCTGAAAAGGATATAAATAAAATAAACAAAATTCTTTCATTTGTAGTATGATCAAATTTTTCCTCTATTTTCCGGCTATTTCTATAGGTGTGTTTTTCATTTCAAGTCATATTTGACGTGAACTATTCTTGGCAATTCATATTCATTCATTCAATAGTCTAAAATCTAAGAATGATATCGTTTATATAGGAAGAAGAGAAATCAAGTCCTTTATATTAAGTTACACTTCCTGGGAAAACGTGTTGCCGGATATACCTAGTCTATATAAATAAAAATGCATATATTTGTTTGTTCAAAATCTTAAATCTCCAAAGTTCTCCGAAAATCCGATTGCCTTGATTTTGACACAAAGTTGCATTCGAATACGCACATGTTTTCATATACTTTTTATATACACGCATTGCTGTGGCTCAGTGTGGTTAAGTGCAAAAAAAGCAAAAGAGAAAAAGCACGTCTTTAATATGCTTAATTTCATAATATTTTTGGCTATACAATATTTTTCGTTGTTCCATTGTCTGTGCAGATATAGAGATTGTCTGGTTTGCTGAATCTCCATTTGTTCATGTAAGCAATCACATGTCTAGATCTAAATCGCACAGTTCTGAAGATTGGCCTTAAATTTTGTTGACGGTGATTGCAAACGTCAGTAGAATTAGGGATTGCAATCTCTTAAATTGAAATGACATATCCATTGGGATCATAGAAATTCAGGAAAAGAGAGCATCATCTTTGATCAAGATCATCAAGATCTTGTCAAGAATGTTGCTTCTACGACATTGTTCATTAATTTTTGCACTGCATGTTGCGTGCCGCACAAAACTTTAGTTGGTTGATATTTCGCAACACGATAATTGGTACGCCCATTTTCAACTGCAGTACGTCGGTGGCACCCCTGGCAGATCGAGTGAATTCAAGTTCGATAATTAACTGCTTCATCTGCTTCCATTACAGTGTCAAGGACTTGTATGTAACTGTTTCGCTTTGAATGGTACACTGAATAATATTGTCAAGTTCGTCGACGTTTTTTCTTGGTTGCAAGAATAGCTCTTTCACTCAGCCAGTCGTGATTCTTATAATTGGTTTGAATATTGGAAGGTGCTTTTCGACCAGTTCTTCTTTTGACATCGCTAAATTGCAGAAATTATAAAACAATGAAATCCTGATATCAGATCAATCAGCACCTTTCCCTTCCCAGTTCCCAGCAATTGATGTGAAAATATCCCAGTTGATCGATCATTTTGCAGCTGGACACGCATATTTGTAGTTAATTTTAACGTCTTTACGTTTCGCCATAAAGTAGAGAATTTTAAGTAAGTATTTATTTCGTTCGTTGGTGTCGATCGAGTAATTACAGATAATGTTTGTCTGAAATCTCTTCCAAGTAATACTAATGCGTTCCCAAATGGTCTGGTGTTTCTACGCAAATCTTGCAATGACCGATCGACAGCCTCGAGCGATTTTTTGTGCGGCATTGTACATTCATCCTAAGCAATAAGTTTGCATTTTTGCAATACTTTACCATGCCCGATGTCTTGGAAATGTTGCATGTGGGAGTTTCAATCAATTGAATGTTCAATGGCAATTTCAAAACGGAATGAGCAGTTCTTCCACTTGCTAGCAATGAATGTAACAGCAACCCGGAGAAGTAAGAGCTAAGTTTAAGTCATTGTGGGACCGAATTGCTGGCAGAATCAGTCTAATTAGGAACGTTCTACATTTCATCCTGAAGCATTTAAAAAAAAGATTTCTCCAACCTCGAATTCGTGACAGTTTGCATTATTTGGTTATTATACACTATCATGAAGATAAGTTGAAATTTCTGCGACGCTACTACATTCCTTACAAAGCAACAATTAAACGAAAAAGCACAACAGTGATGCACGCACTTTTAGCCCTTATTAATCTTGCAACAAACCCAGTTCCTCCCAACGTACTACCACATGCTAGCAGTTTCTAGTTGCAATAGCGCATTGATATCACAGTAATATTCTCGTCTTAACTGGTGAAGCCATCACTCATTCAGACGATGTGCAATTCCCTCTTACTTTCTTTTATATGAAATATCGAGCGTAGCGTACTCGAGGCTACGCCCGTTTCATTACAGAACAGTAGACATGATCAATAAATTTTATTTTAATCATTTTATTTTTACCTGTCAAAGGTGTGATATTCATATAATAGTGAATATACTTATATAAAAACATGCATCTATTCGAATGCAATTTTGTGTCAAATTTTCATAGCAATTGGTGAAAAATTTTCGGAGATTTAAGATTTAGAGTAAAGTGCATTTATATTTTTATTTATATAAATGAAAATGATAAATGATGCTTACTTGATCGTGCCGAACAATCAGACCATCCTGACCAAGGACCGGTAATTTCAACTGGTCTATGATAGCCAACATCTAAATAAGAAATATATCAAAAATCCATGAAAGTATATTAGAAATACATGATGATTCAGAGCACATGTTTCTTAAAACCTGAAATATTTGAAATTCTAAATAACAGATATTAAGTAACCGCACAGCCTTTATGATTCTATATAACAAGTAAGATATTATCATATCGATATGTTCTAAGTAAATCATAAAACCATCTACTAAATTATCCCATGCTATTCAATTGATTTAATCAGTTACCGCGTTTTTTCTTTGAGACTCCATCTGTAGAGGCTGTGAAATCAGTGAAGAGCGGTGGAAAAGGATCGAACTGATGGCAGTCGGCTACAATTTCCAGCGATCTTATCATATCCAATTTCTTCATCGGTTTTTCCGGTACCAAAGCTACCTGAAAACGAATGGATTCTCAAGATATGAATAATGAATTTCAAGTGAAAGGTTTGGTATCTCTAGTGAGATTTTTGCCTCTGATAGTCTCAATTTAATTTGATTCAGAATCTATCAAACATTTATTGCAAGTCTGAAACGTATTACTGCATCTGATTGAAATGTATTAAGTAAAGAATCTTGAGAATATGTAAAATTCCAGAAATCGACTAATAATAAACTTTTTTTTATTCTTTTTTATTATTTTTAATTGATGTAAAATCATACCGATGCATTCAGCAACTAATTATTCATTATTTACCTATTATTTCATCAATATGAAGAAGTAAGTATACTTAAATTTTCATCAATGCTATTTTTGTCGAATAGATAACAAATGTGATCCTTATCTCGTTCGTGCAAATAGTAAAACATCACTAAAAATTGGTTTATTTTAGTTCAATTTTAGATTGAAATATGATAAAGACGTTATGAAAAGTACTATGCAAACAAAAGTAATTATAAACTGATATTATTTCATAATCTTTTATTTAATTATAATTCGAAAAATTTCGCAATATATAATTAGAATTTAAAATTGTTCTCAAGAGAAGTAAGATTGAAAAATAAGTTACCGTAAATTATTCATTCGAAGAAGCAAAAAATTTATTGTTTCAGTTTATATTTATTGTAGATTTCTCATAATTAAAATTCTTTTTTTTTTTGCAATTAAAATTAATTAAGTAAAGAATTTGTCACCATTATTTAGAATTTTTCACAGGATTAGAATGTAATATTCATCATTATGACATTTGTCCAATGAATTTATAGCTAACTACTAATGCCATTTAATTTATTAATTGATTTTTTTTTCAATTAAAACTTTGATTTAAAAAAGAAAAATTATTAAAACACAACTCTTAATTATTCCTAGCATCACCAACTGATCATTTCGATGTTAGAATGAAATTCTACATTAAATAAATTCTTTCAAATTTTGATAATAGATTTACATATACCTGCAACACATTGGGGATATAAATCAATACAATTTCGTCGACATTCACTAGCCGAATAAAGTAAAAGTCGTATAAATGGCTGAACACCCATAAATGCTGTATTATTGTGCATTCGAAGACAAAGTGACTCAATCTAGAATAATTTCCATAATAATGAAGTGAAATATTAGGTAGAAGTAAATAAGACAGAAAGTAAATAAACAAATAAATAAACTATTCTTTTATTTTATAGTGCATTATTATAGCATTAGAAATCTGTATAGATTTAGAAAAAGGTTAAATTAAAAGTTAAATTTTACAGATATACAAATCATTCGCATATTGCAACATTTATTATAGCTATCCTTATGATGATAAATCATTTTATGCCTTAAATAAAGCAAAGAAAAAAATACTACTTTCAAATAATTCAAAAAATTTCCGAGAATTGGCGCTTAAAAAATTTGGAAAACAATAATTTTCCAAGGAATTTCCTGTGAGTTATTCCATATGCATAAGTAAGTAAATTTATAAAATATTTTACAAGAAACAAAAGAAAAAAAGAAAAAAAATTGGTACTTGAAAAATAATTTTATTTCAAATAATTTTATATCTATAAACAGAAAAAAATTTATTTTACGCACGCAAAAATTTAAATGTATTCAAAAAATTTTTATAAAATTTTAAAATTCTTTATGCACTTTTTTAATTCTATAAAGTTAATTGTTTCACATTTATACTAGCATTTTTATACTAGTAAAAGCCTCTTTTCAGCTGCAAAATGTATTAGAAAATCTTTCACATATCTCTTTCTTTTTCTTATCTATAAAATATTCAGCAGAAAATTTAGAATATTTCATGTATGCATATTACGAGTTGATATCTAGCAAAAATTATTATTAATTAATAAATTTTTTAATTAGATGTTAAATCAATTCACTTCTGTAGAATTAAAAACCGAAATCATATTGTCCACAAGCATTTCATTGGTAACATTTATCGTATCAGATATCTCCAATGAAGTCGTATTACCATCGTTCGTTGAATAATTCCTTGCTAATCCTATAAAAAATTTACAATTCTTTTTTTTTTTTTCAATTTTGAAATTCCTCCATAAAAATTTTAGTAAATTAATGAAATTTCTCAATAATTGCATTTTTAAAAGAATCTCACTAATATTATTTTAAAATATTGCAGAATGGAAAATTACTATTCATGAATCAATATGATACTTTATATTGATGCATTTAATCTACCGTATTCTGCATACTTACCGTAACTTATTTGCTGCCAATTCAGAATATTTAATCTTTGAGAAGTAAAAAAAATTTTTTTTTGCAAAAAAGAAATGATCGAAAAACATTTCTAACTAACTTTTGTTACATTAGTGAAGCATGAAGATGAATTCTTTCTTTATTCTTAAATGATATATCGTTAATTTGTCAGCTGTTTGTTTGAAAAAATGAAAAAAAAAAAAAAAAATGAAAAATTTGCGGTATTACATTTTCAGTTATGTACTGTGAATTAGAAATATTTTACTAAATTTTATTTCATTATCAAAATTTTCGTTAATAAACAATGCAGCTGAATTATTGTTTCAGATTAAGACAGAAAAATAGAATTTAAAAAAATTGGAGATATATTTAATTTTTTGTTTTGAATGAATTGATGAAAAAAATACGATGAAGTGAATAAATTTCAAAATTGCATAATGCATAATTGATTTTCATAATATGTAAGTTTGATTTAATAATTACTTTATAATTCGGAGTTGATCTCAAAAAAAAAAAGGAGAAACGAATTTCGTAAATTTTTTTATCAAACATTATCAACTATCAGTTCTGGAAAATAAAAAGAATGGTGACTTCACATTATCTGCTAGTAATTTCTATAAATAATTTTAGGTTGCATTTTGATTTCGATTTATTGCAATTCGACTTTTTCAATTTTTATATCAAAATTTTCTATGTGAAACTTTCAAATATCAAAATTCGATTCCGATTTTTATCTTTTCTTCTTTTTCTTTCAAAGCTAATATTATTACTGAATAGTTCTAATCAATTCATGTCGTTTTCAATATGGATCCATAGAGTCTACTTGGATACTTTATCATAATAAAATAATGGATAAATTACAGCGAAATTTAACAAGAAATTCATATTTCCCGGAAAATATCTTAGAAACATCGGAATAAATTTAGATACAATTTTTAAATTGATTTGAATAATTTCTGAGAGAATTTACCTTTCAAAATGTGGCCTAAATGAATGCCTTTTCTTTTCTTAATTACTGAAATATTTTTTAACTGTTTTTTTAGAAATTTTAAAACTATTCTTTTAGAAATTTTTAGTCAATTTACGAATAGCTTACTAATTTTGAAATCTCTAGAAGTCAACCAAGTTTCAAGACTTTTCGTAAAAGTAATGTAATTTTTTCTTATTATTCATAGTTCTCTTGTCCTATATATTAATTCATATCGTAATATTGATGACTATTAATTAATATTTCGATATCAATCAATAACTGGCCTCATTTGGATAAATTGTAGTTTGAATTTTTAAAGGTGCAGCCTAAGCTTTAAAATAAAAAAAATAAAAAATTAACCTCTTAATCGAATAATTTTCCGAAAAATCTGTGCATCAATATTTCTAATAATTTGTTCTCTTAATTTTACATCATACATTTGTCTTTGTTTTTTCATGAATATGCAATAGTCAGTTATTTCTAATTTTTTTGTAAGAATGAATCGGAATAGCAGTATTTAAAAATAGCCATTTCTACTTGTTAAAATTTCAAATCTCCGAAAAAAAAAATTTTTTTTAGAATGTTCCTTTCCTTAAATTATTATTTATTTTTCTTCTAATTTTACTTTTTTTTTACCTTGCTACATACACGTCTTATCTACTGTTTAATTAACCGAAGAAGTCTAAGTAATATGCTATATTAACCTGACTCATTATCACTTTATCATTTTATCATCTAAGATAATCGAAAATCTTCTTTCATTTATAATTTACTGGAAAAAAATTAAGCAACTTCATTCTGTTTATCCCAAATAATTATTTGTTATATGGATAATTATATTTAATTATATAATCGATCGTTATGTTTTGACTCAAATGAGTCAAAATTTTGAAATTTCATATCTATGACATCCCGGATGATTTTTATCCAATAACATCTAATTTTCCGGATAAGAATGAAAACTTCTGACTCATTCTGTCTTCCAGATAGAAAGATAAAGTATCTGTTTTTATATCTTTTATAGTTTCATAATATTCTAGAATATTTGTTATAACTAAACTTACCAGATATTATAAAACAAAAAAATTTGACCAATATTGTCATCATAAATTACTTGCACTAAACTTTATTAAATGTACGGTATTTTTTGTTAAATAAAGTATACGGTATGCGTTTATAATGAATGATAATGCTAATAATAACAATGGTAATAATTTTCAGTTGTTAACTATAATAGCAGTACTTAATAATGATAATTTCCATATTTTTGTTGTTGACAAAGATGTGCAAGAAATAACGATCATGTTAATGAAAATAACAAAAAAAAAAAAGGAAAGAGATGTGGAGGAAAAATAACTAAAAATAGATCGATAATTAATGAAACAAAACAAACCATTTGCGAATGAACGAAAGCGAGGAAAGAAAATGACGGATGCCATCAGAATCCACGTCATCACGCTTCCTCGTTTCGCCATTTTTACGTAGCTTCTGAGCGTTTACACGTCCGACTTGCTCGACCCTATCTTGCAAAATTCAGCTAATATCTTTGATCATTCGCATTCATAAGTAATCTTTTGAAGAAGAAAGCCATTTTTCACTTGAAAACTCCGCCTTTGGCTGCTCTTGCATTCAATTTCCTTTTTTTTTTTCCGGTTTTTTTATTTTTTAGACACATCCAATAAATTACTAATCATGACTGTTCAGGATCAAAGAAATTTTATTCAGTAACGGGAAATGTTTATATTCACAATATTTGATTTCTTCTCTTAAAACTAAAAATTAATAAGTCATAAGTAAAAATTCAATTATCAGCAAAAATTCACTATCAGTAAAAGTCCATTTTTTGACTTCAATCGAAATTCTCAATTCAATTTTATTTTTTAAATATTTTTCATCAATTTTTTGGCTTCAGTCATTCTTTTTCGTAATTATTACTTGAAACTTTCAGTAATATAGGGTCGAAATGCTAGTAGAACTTTAGATTTCATTCATACAAATATTCGTCTGCATTCTAAGGTACAACATTTAATATTTTGAAAAAAATATAGATTTTACTTGAAGTTTAGCCATTTTATCTTCCTTCTAATGCTTATCCATTAAATTTTCTTTGGAGATAGACGATTTTAGCAACTATCGAGACATTACCTCAAAAGATACCCTTCTCATTTGATGAAAAAAAAAAGAAATCACCAGTGTATGTCGAAGTCGCTAAAGCTAGTCATTATTATTTTTCTAAAACATTTTAATGATCTCTGCCGGTCAATTTTATTACCACCTATCTTACTTTAATCGTAGAAATTTATAAGCTTTTATATCGTTTTTTTTTTTTTTTTTTTTTTTCTTTTGCCGTTGTTTTCAAATTTCTCATCATTAAAAATTTTAAATTCTTATTCACACGTATTTATCAGAGATATGAAACGATTGAACATCGATACGGATATCGTACTAATGTCAAGTTTCAGAAACTGCAATTTACTAAGTGATAAAATCACTTTCAACCAATTTGGCCCATAATTATTTCTTGCATTACCTTCGAGAAATCTTTCGAAACAATTCAGAACTTTTTGAAAGATATATTTGCATCTTTTTTGATCGAAAACGAAATGTTTAGTCAACAATCAGCAAGACGAACTATAGTGAAATGTTCCAATTCAAAAAGATTTTTCCTTCTCAAATTGCAGTAACATTCGTTTTATAATTTTTCAACGAAAACAATATTAGAGAAATAAATTTCTAACAACTGTCGCTCTTTTTGCATGTGTTCCAGCGACTAGCATCTGGCAGTTTCCAAAAAAAAAAAAAAAAAAAAAAAAAAAAAAAAAAAAAAAAAAAAACTAGCAGCATCAAGATTTTTTCATGATGTAACCAAACACAAACTAAATGCTTATTTGTTTGACATTTTCTAATACCTCAAGTATTAATAGACAAATCTATATGTAAAACCATCTTCCAGAAGCATGGTGAGAAACGACTCTGATAGATTATTTTGTAAAATTATTAAAGAACCGAGTTACAAATAATACTGACAATCTAATAGCATTTTTATATTTCTCCCTTTAACAGCCTACCTGAATTGATAATGAATGGCTTGAAGAAATTTATCATAGAATATGATTTAAACATATGCGCTGGATATACCTGCCTTACTTGCCTTTTATTCTTATCAATCGATTTAACGAATTTTTAAATCATACGAATATCTTGATGCGTAATTCATGGAGATATTCTTTCATTCTGCTTGTCCGTAGCAATATTGCAAAGGTAAAGAATATGAGGAAAGGAATGAAAACTGTATGTAAATTAATTATGCATGAAACAAAGAAGGACAAGTTTTTATAAGTTTCTATTTTCACTGATAATAAACATTTTCAAAATGATCACATTTTTAATTATCTTTTCACATTACCATGTGGTAATAATAGTGAAAGAATAAGGAAAGCTTCTTGAGTGTTGAAAACATATATATATTATATATATATATATATGTATATACATCGACTTCTATAGGCACCATCAACCAGAAACATAATCACATAAGCTTACCGAACTACGATGTTATGTTGGTTTGCTCATGCCACATGAATAATTCATCGAAAATTATGCCTTCCGAAAAACCCTGAAACAATAAAAACAAAGCAAAGCTATTGTTCTACCAATTCATTCTGAATTAACAGTCATAAATTTTAGAGATAATGCATTAAGAATCAATGTTCACTTCGTTTCCAGATGAAGGTCTGGATTGCAAGAAGTGTAATCAATACTCTGGCACAAAAAAATTTCAGCTTTACAACTTAATTATTTTATCATCAATATCTCTCATTCTCAGAGCATTCCTCTCTATGCTACTGAAAAACTAACATAACGACCACAGCTATATTAAACTTACCAGGATGAGATTTCTCTTTTACAAAACAACAGCTATTATCAAAAAATAACTGTCATTTATTAAAAAACTCATAATTCATAATAAACAATTTAGTTTAATTGGCTTATATAAATTTCATTACATTAAGCGGTGGTTTCGCTGCTTAAAAAAAGAAAAGAAAAAATTTAAAATTAAAAGCTCTTCTATCCAAAGCAAATTTAAAAAATTAAAAGCAATTTCACTACTTTGGACGACGTTACAACATGTAAAAAAATAAACCGACGATAAGAAAAAGTTATTTTCTAACAAGTAGTAGTTAATAATAAGCTGCAAATTATCTGCTTATAAAGTTTATAACACTGATTTGAATACAACAATCCGAAACATCTTGAATCTTTGCTTGAACAGCTTACATTGAAGCTAGAGAAAAAAAATTGACATACCACTCAAAATATTTATAAACTGAAATTTACCGAATGAATGGAAGAAGTTCTAATTCTTTCCTGAAATTCTACTTGTAGAACAAGAAATTTTAAAACACGGACACTTCGAAAAATATAAATCCGTGATTACCAATTAAAAAAAGCTTGGACCACATGACTAAGCAAATTTATCTGCTGTTAAAATTTTTTTTAACAAATATAGTTAAATAATTTATAATACTATTAATTCGCTGAAGACAAAATCAAATTCGGTTGTATTCATCAGAATTATGAATAATGTAATTTCCAAATTATGGGGAAAAATATGCGGAGATAAAAAAACTAAACGAAAAAACTTACTTCATAATATCCACTGCAATGTACTCTTCTCATCTATATCGCATTCTTCATCGCTTTCTTCGCTATATTTTTTCATTTATTATTCAAGACAAAAACAGTCTTCTATTTCAGTTTAAGCCACTTTCAAATGAAGGAAGAACCTTAGTTAAATTTATGGAAAGACGAGATAACTAGAAATATCTTGAGTCAGTAACTATATAAAAAAAGATCTGAAACTGATGCTTCTTTATTGAGAAAGCTTGTTACTTTAATGAACTCTATTCAGTTCAACTTTTTATCAAATTCGATCAAGATTTCAAAGCTTCTCCTATATCCAGCTTGAAATATGCGGAAAAATAAATATCAGGAACCTCTTATTTGCCTCGCCATGACGTGAAAGCACTTGGGATATGCTAGACATTTCAAGTCTGTCACATTTCTTTTTAATTACCGAATAGTAGTAACGATGAGGGGACGAGCACTGAAATTTAATTTAGAAATATCAAAATCATAACTTTTAAACATCATGTATTTAATGAATGACATTAAAAAAAACAAAAAGATGTGGTAGATGGATAAATCACTCTCGAAATTTCCTGGAATGAATGTCAATGTATTCATTCATCTCTTTTTTTTCTTATTTACTCTTATCTTTCACACCCTTATCTTATTTATTTTTTAACATTATGGCTCAGAAAGAAGATTAGACATCTTTCAAAGAATGCATGTGGATTCAACCGACGGAATTAACACACTAAATTGCATCCTCAATGTGAAGTTTACGTCATCGCCAAACAGAACTACAATTCAAAGAAAACTTCCCAATATCTTTCAATGTTTGTAAAACTTGAAAAAAAAAAAATTTTTAAACGTGTTTTCTTTAAAAGTGTCCACTTTCTATGGTTGCTAGATAAGAAATTTAAATAACATACGCTGGAGCTTTTTTTGCAAATTCCTCGATTAAAATCTTCGCATGGTTTACTACCAACAGTATGTTTAACATGCAAATATGGACAGTGCTCATCGGAACAAGTACGGCGCAAAAAATAATCACAAATTGGCATTTGATGTGAGGAAAGGCAATGAGCCTGCCCACAACGACCACGACATGAACCCGTCATTAGTCTGAAATCAATATACAATGCAGAATTCGATAGATTCCTTCTATCTAATCCTTCATTTTCATCCTGTTAGAAAACTTACTGTACTTGATGATAAGAAAAATCTAATAATTTCCACATATGTTTCACTTGAAATCAAAGAAAAAAGAAATCCTACTTGCTACAGATCTTCGTCATTCTATGGGTAGAATCACCATTATGATTGAATGGACAAAAGGCACCAGCTTCACAATGACCATGTTCCGCAAACTCAAAACATTCGTGAGATGTCTGCGTATACAATTTATCTTCAAAAACTCACATTTTTAATTGAAAATATTGATATTAATCTGAATAGTACAGAAAAAGTCAAAAATAAAGTTTAGTTATTTATAAAAATGAAACTCACTGAATAATAAATTTATTTAATAGAAAAAATGATTAATTTGTATTTCGAATTAAAATATCCAAAATATTGAAATGATATGACGAACATTTATTCTCACCTTTAATTCTACGAAGCTGACGATTTATCTTTCGCATCTTAAATGGAGCATTATGCGTTGATACAATTTGCTAAAACAGGCTTTCATTAGTAACGCATGAATTATGCGCATAAAAACAACAGATGGTCACACAAACTAGTTTAATAATAAAAACCAGATGAAAAAGGAATATCAGTATATGATCTTAAAAAATTGTATACAGTGTGCTTCTCTAACGAAAAAAATGAAACTTGCGGGTACTTCATCCTCAAACTCCAAATCCTCATTTGCTTGTCGTCTCCTCCACGACATACCGTTTTTTGACATTGTCCCGTTAGAAGACACAGGTTTTGTTAGTTTTGCTATTTTTGATGCTGTAACTAACGTATTCGGATGACCGGATGCACTAGCTAAAACCAAATCAATTTAACTGAAAATCATAAAAAAAAGCCATAGATACAAAAGTTGAATTCATATGAGATATAAGTTTCTAAACATACATGAATTTCCAGTGTTTGTGATATCCATAGTTGGTACCAGAATTTTTTGCATGGGAGGCACAACTTTACGTACAATTTTGGTAGCAGTACGAATAACCGCTGGAGCCTGATCTATAGGTAATGAATGTTTCATTGAAGATATAAGCTTCAAGGATGAATCTGGACTATCGCGATGAGAATCCTGAAAAGAAATATATGATATTAGTTGCAATACTTCAGAAATGTAAATCCAAATATTAGTTTTGCAGATAACATGATTGAGCCAAACACACCACAACACAAATAAAGTTAATAAGCTAAGTATTAAGTAACTGTTTAATCAAATATTAATTTCTCATTCATTATATGCAAACTTTTCTCGAAGATATTCAAGACAACGAATCTTCAAAATAAAAAAAAAAACATTTTAAATATATATATATATATATATATATATATATATCAATATTGGCATAATCTTATGTATTTTCTATAGAAGATCTTCAAAAACTGAATACTTTTTCATATTGAGGTTCATTGTAATCGCTACTATCATAGTTCACATCGTCACTTCGAATTTTCAACGGGAATGTGCGCCCTTCTGAAGATTGTGGGCGACCACAGTTTTCCGGCAATTTAAATACTTTTCCCCTGAATTGCGACCGTACGGTTAAGTTGCTTTCATTCGAAATGGTCTCCTCTTTTTCCAGTCCTGAATTTTGCTAACTATAACAATCAGCTAATTTAATCCAAAGATTTCAAATAATCAGATCATTATCCTAAATTTCTGATGTTTCTTCTTCCTTTCTCTCATTTGTTTTAATAGACTAATATAAATTTGAATTGCAAAAATAAATTACCCGCAGTAAACTTCGTGCTCTGCCCACTCGGAATATCTGATTGAATTACCTGCAAAAGAAGCTAAATAACATGCATAACAAACAATATTTTTAAGCTTCAGTGATGAAGTAAGACTAATTAGTAAATTTATAATTCTCTTCTATCTGGAGCTGAGAATCCCACAAATGTAAATTATACAAAAATCCAACTAGTCGCTAAAGATACAAAAAGTAGGAAATTCCTTATATTCTCTGACGTAATTGCAGCATGAAGTGACGCTTCAGAAGAAATATGTATTACTATAACGCCTGTCATTAATGGGTCATCAATGTCATTATTTCCTGACTAGCTCTGAAAAGCAAAGGTCTACTACATTTACAGTTTGCCATATAACAAATGTTATGGCTCAAAAGCTCTCTTGTTCGCACAAAAAAAAACTAACCTGATGATTATTCTGAATGATATCCTTTTCAGCATGCTGAATATCATCACTATCTGTAAATAACTGTCACGCAATGCAAAATTTAGAAATCTAGTTTTTATTGCAAAACTTTCTCAACAGTTCCTTATTGTTCAATTCAAAACATAGAAACTTTGTAATGCTTGTACGAAAAATACAAATACTGAAGTACAACAATATTTCTGTTTTTCCTTCATTTCAATAATGTATATTTCAGACAATTCAAGCTTTCAAAAAAAAAAAAAAAAAAAAAAAAAATCTGATTAACAAACCTTTCTTAAAATTGGTAATCTGCAATGTCATAGCAGTCTGTTTTATTGACATACCAAGCTAAAAATACGATAATTCAGATTCCTATAAAAATTATAAATAGCATCTACAACTATACTACAGCATCCCTAGCGCAATCAGTGTTACAAAAATAAATAAATAATAAGTAAATTAGGTCAAGCGAAAAAGTGCACCGTTTTTTGAAGCGATTTTCAGTAGCAGATTATATAATTTGCAAATACGAAACAGAAAAAAAATACGAAGCACTACTACCTCAGGTGGTGGTGGTGGCGAGTCGATTAAACGAATATAATTAAATGAAGTTCTCGATTCGGAATGTGACTGTGTCATTTGGTTTACAGCATTATTGCGGAACATTCCCACATTAGAAGCATATAATGGTTCATAGTACCGAACTGCAAATTAACGGAAAATTACAGCAATATGCTGCAAATTTATTTCAAATGGATATTTATATATTTATAGAAACATAACAGGAATGTAAACGAACAATTTACTTTCAGTTCGCCGATAAAACTTTGTTTCAGTAGTTACAAAGGAGAAGCAGTACTTAATTACTTAGCTAAATTAAGGGATGTAAATATAATAGGAAGCATGAAGTGATGGGAATACCACTGCGAAGAGATCAAGGAAATCAAATGAACTAACGCCTGAAACTTAACAGCTAACAATTACGAGCACATGATGTCAAGGAAATGAGATAAATGTTGATGCTCAATAGCAAAAAAAAAGGTAAGAGTTCGAAGACATACTGCAAAATAACTAACTCTCATTCATTATAGTAGTTACTGGCTCGTAAAATGATTGTGCATCTCGCCAGTAGGAACCTGCAAAAATTATTGGAAATTATTTTCATCAATTCGACAAAAATGGAACGATGCTATGCAATAGCAAAGTTCGAATGCAGAAAGAACTGATAACATGCTGGTCGCTTATCCATTCCATTAATGATTTAGGTCATCGAAAATTTTTTTAATCATCAACAGCGAAAATATTTTCTTAAAATGCTTGAACGTCTTTGACATAATCTGCCACACTTTCAAACTATCACCTTTCGCTATCTCGATTGATATTTTCTTGCGGAAATTTGAGAGATAGTTGATCAGACCAACTATGTGAATTTTAGTGGAGTTGAAAGAAACAATCAAATAATGATTCGCAAAAATCGGCGATCCAAGCTAATAATCGTTTTGTCCAAATAAATTAAATAAGGACATATAAAAAGAACTGGAAAAGAATATATAAATTCGTATGTATAAGCATTGCAAATAAAATAACCTGTTATAAATGGATTACTTGTTGTTAATTGTAAAGACAAAGGTTCAGGTAAAATCGAAGATGTTGATGATGACGGTAGAGATGGTAATGGCGGAGGAAGTGGTAGAGGTGGAGGTGGTGGAGGCGGTGGCAATGCATCACATCCAACTGTAATCTATAATCCATTGATAAGTGATAAAACCTCATGTGACAATTAATAGTAAGCGATCACAATAAAATAAATTCGTAATCGCTTGGAATAAACTTGAATAAGTTCAAATAAATTATGAAATAAAACTAAAAAAAAACTTTTCTACAAAAATTATTAAATCATATTCGCAACCGAATCATACTTTCTAACAGTCTAGACAAAGAAAACAGATAGAAATAAGAATTATTCGAGAACTGCTCTTACTTTGGCAAATAATATCAGATATTAACTTAGTAATTTCAGTAAAATTCCAAAAATCTTAATTTACTTTTTGTCCGTAAAATGATGAAATTCAAGAAAAAAAAACATACTTTCAGGGGTAATATTGTCTCATTTTGTGTTAAATCCACCAGTCCACTTCGTCCTTGGCGAAATCCATGACGATATGACATATAATCTCAGTATCAAACTGTAATCAAACGTTCATCCAGCTTTTAATTTCAAAATTTGCAAATTGGAATAATTTCAATGATGATAATGGAAGATATCTGGCACAGCTAATAATGAAAGCGATTTGGTATGGCTTTTTTTTTTTTTTTTTTTTTTTTGCATATTGAATGATATTGATAATTTTATTTGTATACAATTTTTGTGAAATTTTCCATGTATACTTACAATCCTCGTGATCTTCTCCATATATGTAATGATATTTTCCTATATCTTTAATCAAATATAGAACTATGTCACTTTGTATGCTTCCGATTACTCAAGCAATGCACAATAACATGACTACGACTAATATACGTAAGAATATGGTCCACGTAACTCTCTTTAAGCGATTATTACTTTAATATATACGACAGTATAACTCATGTAACTTCGCCTTACAAATACAATTAAGTGGTATTGTGGAGAGCTACGTGAATTATATTGCCATGTATATTAGTGGGATGATCACGTAGTCGTATTAGTAAGGGAAGCAATGTACAAACAATATAATTCACTGTATACATGACAATATGATTCACGCAACTCTTCCTACGAATACGGGTATTCACGTAACTATTCCTAGAATATGAAAACTCATGTAACTTATGAATAGGAACACGTAACTTCGTATAAATACATGCACTAGAGTAACTCACGAAAAAGAACACTCACGTAATTTCTTATGAATACGAGAACCCACGTAACTTCTTATGAATACGAGTACCCACGTAACTTCTTATAAATACGAGCACCCACGTAACTTCTTATGAAGACGAGTACCCACGTAACCTCTTATGAATACGAGTACCCACGTAACCTCTCGTGAATAGAAGTAACAACTTCACACGAGTACTCACATAACTCTTTATACAAATATGAGCACTTCCTGGCCCCAATCCAAAACCATATGACCGACCACAATCCAACCGACCACAGCTTCCAGTGAAACTCCGTCTAATCAAACCAAGCCTGGATCACCGTCAAGGTTTGAATCATCGTGATTTACCATTTATGGATTTTTTCATCCATTTATCGCCGAAAAGTCCATTAAGTAGCTGATTGCCTTTATTCTCTATGGCCGTTCTTTCTAATCTCTTGAATCATTGAATTTTACAAGTCTTATCAATCTTTAGCTTCTCTTTAGCTACAACACTTCCTTTTTTTGCTCTTTTTCTATATTCATAAATTTTAATACTATCAGTGCATTAGTATTTTTTTTTCTCGTGATTCTGATAACATTAACATTCTCTTCACTTTTCGTTTTGTACATAGTCAATGAATTTTTCATTCTTGTTAATGAGAAATAATATTTTCCAATTTTTTCAAACTTTAAAAATTTTTGCTATAAGCATTCAACTGTGTTTGTATCGTTTTAGCTGCATATTTTCTTCGATAATATTTTTGAAAACTTCATTACAAATTCCTCTTTAAATTTGTAGATTTTACTCTTTCAATTTTCCAAAATCTAAATTATTGAACAACATCATTTCATTTATTCCGTATTTTTTCTAAATTTCTTTCGTACTTTCTGAAGTCATAATCGATATGAATAAATACCATGAATTTGTAGTATATTATATCACATTTATATATAAGAATATTTCAGATGAAAGTAGACAGCAATAGTGGCAGCAACACTGCATGTTCTGTAGGTGAAGGATGCAGTAAATATGTAATACCAGGTGATCGACTATTTCCCATTGGTGAACAACTTAAAGCAGGTATTGGTACTTACGAATTATTCGGACATATTTATGCATCATTAGCTGGTACTTTGCATATGTATACAACTACTGAAGTTAGTTTTCCTTTTTTTTTCTTCTTTTTTAGTATCATATAGGCATAGAAATGATTTATTCGATATTCATACATTCAAATTCCATATTATAGCCTATTATATTTACAAGATTAAATGATAAGATTGATCAGTATCGTTGGTAAGAATAAAAAGATGGTATACCAATGTATTATTTAATTGTTACATATATTAAGGCATTTCCGGAATTTCAACTGTTGTAATTCTTTTCATTTTTTCTTTTTCCGTTATTTGCAATATATGTGAAAATATAGAAGAAAGGATTTTTCCCTAAGGAAAAGTTTTAGTTTGGAAGAAGCATGTCATTTGGAATGAGAAACATAAATATTTTTGTTATTTGTCTAAAAAAATGCCTTTTTTTTTCAAAGACTGATAAATTGGAAAAACATTAAACGAAAAAGAATTCAAGAATATTAACACTTTTATTTTTACTAGTTTGTAGCGTGATAAAGAAACGAAAATCGTGGAGGTACGACGAGAATCGGAAAAAGAAAAACGACATGTGATGCCATATGTTGGATGTATTGTAACTGCAAAGGTATATTTACCTCGAAATTCAATCTTTAGGTGACTCCTGGAAAAATTAGAAAACCTAAAATTGAAATGAAAAAGAAACTGTAAAAGAAGGAACCTAAAAATTGATAGTTCTTAACTCAGCATCCAATGTATTTGAATATAATGTCGAATAAACGTTTCAGAGTCTTTTTCTTAAGATATCAAATTGTTTAAAATAATTATTGTAGATTGATGGAGAATCCTGTAGTTTAGTTGTGAAGTGATTATTTTTTGCCTCAGCACGCCATGTTGCATGTTTATTGATTATAAGGAACATTTGCTTTTGGTTTAAAGATGGGCGATTTTGAGAAAGTTATTAAGAAGAAATGAAACTGATTAATACTGTAGTTCAGAAAGTTGTCTTCAGGTGCAAAACATCGGTCAAAGGTTTGCAAAATGTTCAATACATTGCGTAGAATGTTCTGTTTTATCTCACGAATTTAATGGAATATTGAGGAAAGAAGATATAATGCCTATCGAGAAAGAGAAAGTAAAAATTTTTTCTTTGATCTAAATTAAATTATTAAATTCTAAAGTTAACTATATGCTAATCATTTCATTCCTAAATGAACTTAGCATATTACTCATGTCGCATGCAGGACCAGAATATTTAAAATTAAAGTCATTGATAACTTGATCAACACTAAATTAAACGAAATGATTTGATGACTTAATATTAGCAAGGAAATAAAACTTTAAATTTATCCGTAATTGTAGTGATTCAATGATATTCGTTAAAATGGGATCTAATGTGCTTTCTGTTTGCAGATAAAATTAGAGCAGTGTATACATCCTGGTGATGTTATCTTGGCACGTGTTATTGGTTTCGGTGATAATCAGCATTCATATTTGCTTAGTACTATAGAAGATGAATTAGGTGTTGTGAGCAGTGTTGGTGATTTGGGTGAACGAATGGTGCCATGTTCTTTTATTGAAGTAAAATCAGTTGTAACAAATGCGCGTGAACCTCGAAAAGTTGCGCGTATACCGGATTTGAATTGTTAAATATTGTCTTTGTTAACTTTTTATAATTCTTTTCATAATTATTTGCTGCTATTCGAGAATGTTTTTGATGAATTTGAAGCAAATTTTCAATTCATAGTTGTTTATTTTAATGTATAAAAAAGTTCAGAGTTTTTTTTAAGGAAATTGAAAATTTAAAGTTCAAGAAAAGATTAAAAAAATAATCGAAGACTTCTACTGAACGATGTAGTATCTCTTATTTGAAAGAGGACTTATGTTACTTTAAATTTCACGTTATAATATTTATGATTTTGATGATTGGTATTGTGAGCTTTTGTTATAGGATAACTATATGCTATCATTTTGTCACTGCTGACGATCATCATATATGACTCTTCTTCGATTATGTTTATGTTTTCATTAAATATTCAGTCATCACCCGGAATAATGCATCCTTCATCACACTTGATGCGAGATCTGCGCTTGATATTCGCATTTTGATGGAAATTGATATGTTATTGCATAAAAATAATTTGAAAAATATCCTCAGCCAAAAAGACAGCGTCTGGGATGCTTTATAGATATTCTCAGGGACCTAATCAGGTAGAAAATAAAACTGTTTATTATTTACTTATCAGCTTTTGCTGTTTATTAAGATTATGCCACTTTTTTTCGTTGAGTTTAATAAGTTATCATTACATATTTATTGAGCATGACAGCATACTGCTTAAAAGTTACTTTCAAATTTTAATAAGGACAAGATGCTATGTTATTAATTTTTCAGCCCCAAGTCTTGCCTATTATTTTTGTCTTAGTAATTGTTCTTAGCTTAATGGATCAGCTGATAGTCCATAAGTAAAGCTCGCAATGGTTTAATCATTAAATATAAAGACTTGGCTTGCTTAGCTATCATATTTAATTGAATAGCAGCTTCAATTAAAGATCAATACAGTTATTTAACTTTTTGCAATTAATGGAAAATATAATTAACTTTCAAATAAGAAGAAGATCAGTTGATATAATTTTATCATTTATTTTAATTTTATGGACTGAAATTTTTTAAAAAAGTACCTAATCATATTGCGAACGAAATATTCATTTGTATTATTAGAGAGACCTGTGTATAATTGATACCATTTATTGTTGATATTATCATTCATAAGATATTTCCGATAGGCAAGAAATCGTTTGTTTTTTTTTCTTTTTTTTTAGTTTTTTTTTTTCTTTTATTAAATTCATTGTAATAAGATTGATGTAAGAACTTAAATCGGAAATAATCATAGTAGTAATTGATATTAGGATGTTACTCAATATTAGATTTCAAATTTCTAATTTTTTCTTTGAATTTCTAATTCCCAAATTGCTGGTTTTTTCGTTTTATTTTTTTTTTCTTCAATTTCAATGATTGCTTTTCACGCACTGCTTATCTTAGCAATAAATGATTATTCATAATACAAATCAGAATTGAATTTATTGATATGATAATCAGTTGAAACTGATATGAAAACAATATGAAAATCAGTCGCACATCAAATACTGATCTTGTAAAGAGAGCGTAATAGAATAATTTCAGATATTTTAGGTTTTTAGTTTTTAATCGATCACTTACACTTGATTTATTAATTTTGATGGATCAAAGGAATGCTATTATAAGAAAATTACTCACATTTACTTTCCATTATCGTCAACGTATGACGGTCAAAGGTCATCGAGCTAATTCAACATTTGTCCGAGATATATATGATAATCTTACGCTTCATTCATCATCTGATCAGTGGCGTGTGAGTTATTTCATTTTTTTAACGACAGATTTTTATATCAAGAAAATTTTTGTGGTAACAGTTTGTAATAACCTTACAAGTTCATATAGTTCATATTTCATTTCACTAGATGTTTTATTTTATAGGATGCCGGAGAAAAATTAATTAAAAAGTATTTCGCATCATCGATGCTACATCGACGTTCTATTTTGATTGAAATTTCACAGAATTTTGGAGTGAATCATTCAGTGTTGAAACGATCCATTGAACTCTATCAAAAGGTTTGCAATTCTTTTTCATAAGTTCATCGTCATAATACAAGTATAGTATAAGAATAATCAAGGAAAAATTCGAAAAAAAAAAAGATTTTAACAGTTGTAAGATAAAAGATAAATGGCAAGTATTCGTATGGTATAGACTTGGAAATATTTAGTTAAGAATTAATGTTCGCATATTTATTGTTACGACTTATATTTGTCGAGTGCATTTTTTTTTATTTCATTCATTTATTTATTTTTTTTTTTTGAATTTTCTGTTGAAAGTAATCAATTTGGTTTTAAAAAAAAATTAAATTTTATTAAATTTTAGAATGAGCAAGCATTTATGAATGTTGCTTCAGCAGCACGTCCACATTATTTTCGACTTTTCCAATCTATCGGTAATGTAACAGGCGGTGTGAAAAAGATATGTTCTATGCGTGCTGATGCTTTGGTGTGTACAATAATTGCTGTATTTTTTAATGAAACAATTTTGTCATTATCATAAAAACAGAGTAATATGAATTAGAATTTGAGATATCCACTTGGCGACTATTTCACGTTTGAATTATAGGAAATGCTTCGTTCTTCGGATTTGACACGAACTGAAGGTGCAGCGTTACGACATGTCGAAAATTGTTTTCGTGAATTGTTGACGCTTTGGTTTTGTCAAAGTAATTTGCGTTTGCAACAATTGACGATTGAATCACCAGCTGATATTCTTAATAAGGTTAGCTTATTAGATTTCTGATTTTTGCATTCTATTATAAATAAATAGATAAACTTTAAAGCTTCAATTTTTCGAATCCAGTTCTAAATTTAGTTTTTGAGTTTTCACGAAATATAATTCCAGATGATAATTTCATAACACTTTTAAGTAAAACAGAATGACTGACTATATATTTATTCATCGGTTTTCTTTCAGATTATGATATATGAAGCTGTTCATCCAATAGCCGGTTACATAGATATGAAACGTCGTCTTGGCCCTAATCGACGTTGCTTTGTATTTATGCATGAAGCCATGGATCGTGAACCCTTGGTGGTTATTTACGCAGCATTTATGAAAAAAATTGCCAGAAATCTTGAAGTTAGTTAGATTTTCTACTAAACTGTAATCTTTCAGTTAAATTTGTTTCAAAATTACTTTTGTACAATGCTTTTTCGTAAATTAATTAAGCAAATTATATCAAATCTTCAGGATTTTCTCATCATCCCCTACTGATAATGATGAATGTAATTACTTGTCGGATAATGAGGTTTCTCATGTGAATTTCTTAGTTTTACTTTGGATACTTCTTTGGGGTGATAGAAATAACCACGCAATAAATAATTTGATTGAAAATAAATGTGTAATTTTCGGTGTCAATTAATTTATTTTTTTAATGCGGTAATTGTAATTCTGTCAATTTTCAGGATATAATAAATGACATTGATATACTTAAAGATGAAAATACAAATGATACGGCTGTGTTTTATTCGATATCATCAACACAAGCAGGTTTGCTATTTTCTTTATATCTTTTTCATATTGCATTTAATATAATAACTAATTTTTGAATTAGAATGATCCTACTGATCATCCTGTTTTAATATATCTTTAGAAAACGATAATGTATTAGCTGCTGTTTTTCAAGAAAATCATGTTTTTATCTCTTTTTTTCCTTTTGGTTAGCTGGAGGGAATTCGAATTTATTTTTCTTCAATTTCAAGTTAGTTGCAAATTATATACTTTCAGTTTTTCTGTTATATGTGGATGGTAACATTGAATCTTTTGAAGGGGATAGGAGGTGATTGTTTTTATTTCAATATGGATATCTCGAATATCGAGACACCAATCGTATTGTAGTATAAGCGTGCTATGAAAAAAATTTGCGCTTGCATGTTTGTTTCAAATTAACTCCAATATTTACAGGATTGCGTGGTATTGATCTAGGTAATATGTTGGTGAAACGAGTAATTGCTGAGATTTCAAACAGCAATCCGCATATACGCGTATTTGCGACCTTATCACCCATGCCTAATTTTCGTTCATGGCTTTTACGATCCCTTAAATGTGCAGCACCATCTGGTAAATGTTTGCATTGTTTGCGAATCCTAATATTTGCCGTGATTTTTAAGGTGATGTTAACAGTTTCTTGACGTGAGATTGAAAACAAGCAGCGAAGTAGTTCCCTCAGTTGCAGGCATAATAACACTTAATTTACCGATGCTGGAGCATTCTTTTGAATGATTGTGAAGTCTTGATGATTTCAGGTCAAATCAGTTCGGATTCTTCGATGAATTGGATTTAGGCTGCCCATTCTGCCTTAGTGTCATAGCGGTATAATGATGTTGCGGACATATTGTGAAATAAAAAAAATTAGAATATATGAAACTAATTAAATTTGAAGAAGTGACAGTTTATTATTATTTTCTATTTATTATCTTCTAGATACTTCAGGAGATATAATTGACAAAAGATTATTGGCGATGTGTGATGAAAATGATTTCTTTAAAGGCGATAGCAAAATAGTTGAGCTCGTACGATTGTTCTTATTGGATCATTTGAATAAAATTGATATTAACAAGTAAGCTAAATTTCCTTTTCGAATAAAGGTGTTTATTACAAAAAAAAGGAATTTAAAAGGTTGCTCACCATAATGGCATTATTTGTACGCAATGAAAATAATATGTTTTAAATGAAAAAATTGAAAAAATAGAGAAAATCGAATTCGGGTTAAGTGAATATCGGAAATTTTACTTTCATGCTTTCTGTAATTATCTTGATGGATGATTTTGGTGGGAAATTTATTAATAATACAAAGTTCTCAAATTTTACTATTTAATAGAGGATCCTGAAATTTAATCATGAAAATTCTATCTTGCTATTATATGCAAAAATATTCTTTTTCACTAAATCTTGAAATTTATTTGCAGGCATGAAAAAATTTTCGAGATTCTCATGCATTTAGCGGTTCGGTATTTACTGGAAATAAAAAGTTCTGATACAGGACATGTTTTTGATCCTGTTGGTTTGTAGTTTTCCTATTTTCTGATCCAACTTACTATTACTCTATGTGTAGCAATAGTTCTTTTATTTTAAAGCAGTAAATTACATGTAATTACTGCTAAGCTCAATAGCCTTTCATTATCTTACATCTATATATACTTATTATCGATACAGATTTGAAATTACTTCTCTGAATTTTGTTCCTTTCATTTTATCGATGAGCTTTTCCAGTTTAATAATTCATTAAATTTGATTGTTGCCCCATCTTTAGAAACTGAATTGTTCCTGAAAGAAGTAAAATTGCTGATTAAATCTTTGTAATAAACTTACTTCTCTTTTTTAATTACTTTTAAAAAGAATTTTTTTCTTTTTGAAATTAAATTTCATACATCACAAAGTCACAAATTTCGATTCATTAGAATTTGCTTTCGACAATGTGTCTGATAATCTGTTTTTCACTGCTTACTTTTTCCTATTTCAAATTATTTTAAAATTTTAGATTATTTTAATTATTCAATACTATTTGAACTAAATTAAAATTCCAGAATACTTAGGCTTTCAAATTTCGCAGAAAGTTTTGCATTTGTTTCAGAAAATTTTCATTTACGAAATGGTGCAGAAATTTATGCTATTAATTGGAAAGCTGATACAACAGCGAAGGGAATGGAAAGTAGTTACGGTTTGATGGTCAATTATTTATATCGGTTAGATCAGGTCTGCTGTTTGTATGATTGAATGCATTCGGGTTTCAAGACCCATTTTATCTAAAGATGAGAAATACATCAGTTGTAAACAGGACATTTGATCCACAAAAGATTTATTTTAATTATCCGTTGCGGAGAAGTTTAAGGACTAATAAGTTCTATCAACTTGTTTTTAGTGGTCTTTTCGAGAGTTGGCATTTTTTGTTTTGAAGTTATGTGACTTATGTTCCAATCACAGTCTATTGATTGATTTATTATGCTATTAGGTTGATTGTATGTGAATTACCAAATTTCAAATGTATATTTTTTCAGGTTGCGAAAAATTCGGCTCAATACATTCAAAAAGGTGATATTGCAATTAATTCGCAGGCTCTAGAATTATTATAATAGGAACATAGATCACCCGAATGGTAATTAGTATAATTTTTTAAACCTTATGTATCTTCATTTTGTTTTTAAAATTTTATAATTTTGCAGAAAATTCTGAATGTATGTGACTTCCTCACTTTGTATTTCAGTTATTTCTCATTTACTTTTTCAATTCTTGTTTTAGCGATGTGTTAAGATGATGGAAAAATGACAGTTTTTTTTTCTTCGAATGACGGAATGAGCAAATTTATTTTTCATTTCAAGAACTGTTTTATTATAATTCTTACTGCATGTATTTAGAATAATAAATATATATTTGGCTAAATATATTTGAGTTTAAATACAAATAATTGTAACTAAATTCAAACATCTATTATTCTTAAAAAATTCAATGACACTTATAATAATACATTTTCGCTAACGAAAAATAAGTTTGCTCATTCTTGCTGCATAAAATTCCATATTTTGAAGTTCAATGAATTCTTTGCAAACATTTTTGCATTGTGCTGTTTTTGAAAGCATTTCCTTAGTAAAAAGATGTAAAAATAATTGAAGTGGTCCACTTCAGTCACTTCTGCATCTTTTTGCAAAGAAAAGCCGATGATTGAAAGTCAGATGAATTTGATGAATGAAGCAAAATTTCATAATCAGATTCATTCAATTTTCGAAGCACCATTTGTCCGATAAACTTGGAAAAAAATTAAACCTTTTTTGACGATTAATGCCGACTGAAAACTTTAAAATTCTCGGCATATTTTTCTAAGATGTAATAGCTTCAGAAATAATAACCCCTGATCTCTTTTTTATAATCAAATGCCCTCTGATCTCCTCTTTATGATCAAACTTTTTTTTTTCTTCTTTATAATCAAATTTTTTTTTCCTGGAACATAGAAGTAAGTAATATCAAAGGTCAAACTCATGTTTTATTTGAACATTGCAAATTACTACGGGTTAATAATTACAAATATGAAATGAAATATCTATTTATTTTTAATGAATTATAAGTGATCAAATAACTAATCTATCAAAATGACATTAAATTCAGTTCAATCGATTATTTCTTCTGATTCAATTATTTGATCGTGGAGTGCATACAAAATTTATATACTTTCAACATTTCGACCAATTAATGTGTCTCATTGATTTCTTAATTTTTATTTAAGTATTTGTTTACGTTTTGATACATAATCGACTTGTTCCATCATTTCATTGTTGTAATTTTGTGCAAATTGTAGTTTCTAATACGCTAAAATGGTAAAAATATAAATTATCGATTTTTCGTTTCAATTAATTAAATACCTCAAAAACATAAAAGACATCATTGTCATCAATTGGTTTTTACGATAATTTTTGCTTATCCAGTTATTAGCCGCATTCCGGAAAATAGATTGGATTCAGGAAAAAGATTAATTTATATTAACCGTTTCCACGTTATATATCCGGAATTTGTGGAGAGAGTAAATGATCTCGTTTTTTGGTAGATTCAAGAATTGAAAAGGAAATCGTCAGTGATTTAATTAATTCTTTCTTTATTTTTTTTGATGAGTGGTCTTACCTCCAACTTTTCCATATTTTTGAATTGCCAAAAAAAAAGTTTTTTATTATTTAAACTTGTCTTTACTTCATTTTAAATTTAAATTCATCTTGTTTTTTAAATTCAAACAAAAATCATTAGAATTTGTTTCAGGGATTTAATACCTCACAGAATCAATTTTGTGATAGAAATCTCATTATTTTTCACCATAAAATAATTTTTCCACTGATTTAATATTTCACAAAATAACATCTGTGATTTCAATTTTATGATAGAAATCCAATTTTAATGTATAAAAGATTTTTTTGTATCTTTTATCCTCTTTTGATCTGATTAAATCTCATAATTAGGATACTTTTTACCTTCATTTGATCTCAATTTTCTCAAATTTTATAAAATGACTGGAGATTTTAGCTAGTAATTCTTTTTTTCAATTGTATATATCAATATTAAATTATAATCTGACCTTCTTATTTCTGATTAAAATTGTAGCATTACAAAGTATGGATTATATGATATAATCAAGATGATATATTATTTCAAAAAAAGTATAATCAAGATGATTCATTATTTCTAAAAGTTCTTAAATTGATAAATAAATTAAATTAGCATTAATTTGAATTATTATTCCGTATCATTAAATAGAAAATTTGAATTTTACAATCAGAAAGTATTAAAGATGGATTAAATTTGTATGAGATATATGATTGCAGCAATTGTCCTACATGACCAAATAGTTGAAGAAAGCAATTAATTTCTTAAATTTAAAAAAAAATTTCGACAAAACATTCGAGAATAATTCATCGTCATTCATTTTCAGATTTTCTAAACAGAAAAGATCTGTAATGGATATGCTCAAATTATTTCCTCGAAATTGCTGAAAAAAAAAAATGCTACAATTATTGTATGAATGGCGAAAATTAATTCAATCAAAAAATTTTATCTCTTCATTATTGTATTTAATGCATCAAATTTTATCAGCAATTTTTGCTGATATGTCTAATTTATGAAATTTTTAAAATTGACAAGCTTTTTAGATCTATTCTTTCTACTGTAATTATTATGCTTTATCCATTCGATATATGAATAATCGAAATGAATGAATTTTTTTTTGAATCATTTTTTTTTTTTTTTATTTTTTTTTTTTGGAATTATCATGCAATTATACACAAATAAAAATGAGTCTTCTTTCTTCATACATAAATCAACTTAATGCTTAATTTCATGAACATTTATTTCACACTTTTAAAATTTAATGTTTATCTTGCTGTTTACGAAAAGAAAATAATCTGATCTTTATAATTTATAAAATTTATAATTTACTTGACTTTGTTAAATTAATATTCCTTTATAGTTCTCTCGAAAATTTAACTACTACTAAAAATCAAACTTTTTCGAAAATAGACACTATTTCAGCAATCTTTTTAGAAATTAAAATATTTTTATAACATCATGAAAAACTGAAGTTATTTATTTTTTCAACTAAGATTTTATGAGAAACTTCTTGTCCAAAAATGAAATATGATTTTTAAGAAAATCAAAATTTTCCCGGGAAGAAATTATAAAAACAGAAAAAAATTTTGAAAGAATCACCTGAAATTTGGGTTAAAATTATTGGACAAAGAAAAAAAGCGACAACAAAAACTTCAGGGAACAAACTTCTTCCGAACATTCTTTTATAGTTCGTAATTCTTGTGAAAAAAATCTTTCCTAAATTTTATCCTTTTTTAAAATTCAAATTTGTGCTGCATTTGTCGACTATATGAAGCATAATTTTTGTCGAAAATTTAAATTTAAATTTCATTTCAATTTACATTTTATTGCGCAAGCATTTGATATAATCTAATAATTTTCTATTATCCTGCAAATTTTCGCATATAACATAGCATCGTGGTATAACTATGCTATAATTTCATATGTCATTTTAGTGATTTTTGGAAGATTACTATTCCGGTGCCGTGCTACGTGCAAATACCGGCATAACTTGCATGTTAACATTTACACGTATCACGAAAAATCAGGTAAAATTAATTGCGATACACTTTAAAGTGGGAAATGATCGCAAATCTTAGTTATCTTCTGTCAAGTTACCCAGTTTATTTGCATTTGCTAAATTCTCTCACACATCACACGATTTGGACTCCATCCCGTTTAGTTACACAATTCAACTGCGTCATGACACAGCCGATTTGCGCAATGCCACCCGCGACGCAAGTAGGTCGCGCGGCTTCGCATATGGTAATGATAACCCGCAAGAGCTGCTGTTGCAGCGCTATATCGCGTATGGAATAGCATCAATTTCCGGATTACATTTATGGAATTCCTGAGAATTCGATAAGAATGATCTAATTATTAACGTAGTCAAGCGTTAGAGCTAATATGAAGTGTTTTGAATGAG
This sequence comes from Onchocerca lupi, assembly GCA_028564675.1. Taxonomy (NCBI): domain Eukaryota; kingdom Metazoa; phylum Nematoda; class Chromadorea; order Rhabditida; family Onchocercidae; genus Onchocerca; species Onchocerca lupi. The sequence goes on from JAOVVO010000300.1 coordinate 56,502, forward strand.
ATAATAGGCATTATCTAAAATAGCAGGTAAGGTCTTGAAGCGAAAACATTGAGTGACCTCGCTCATTTAAGCGTTGAAGGATACAGGATTTAGATTCCTTCAAACGTATTTATTGTTTCACTTGACCTTCACTACGTGGCCTTTTAATTGTGGTAAGTGTATTACATTTATTGCAAATCGCGAAGATGACATGAAACTCTGAAAGAGACATGGGCTATAATTTTTTCAATTTCGCATCAAAATAAGTAGATCTTTATTCCTATCACTCATTTGTTGTACAATTTATTGTATGCAAAGAGTAATAATCTACTTCACGTTACATAGAAACACTTTTTATTTGTTGCAACATCGAGTAAGACTTTTTACTCATATCATACACTTATATATATTATGAAAACAAACTTATATTTCAAAAGGGAAATGATTGGTTGTTATTTATTATTGATAAGTGTTAGATTAGTAATTTCGGAGATGTTCCTTTGTTTGTTCTGCTAATTATTTCGTCCCTTACAGAATTTATCCTAAGAGATGGCATATCGATGGATTGGGATTTTTTTTGGGAAAAGAATAGTTTAAATGTTGGATCTTAACACATCAGATCATCATCATCATTGTGCAGCTAATTAATTTCGATTATCTCCAGCAATACTAACCAATAATGCAGGTATTGTGACAAAGAAAAACGAAAAGAAACAACTGTACATGCAATAGTGTTTGTTGTGAATGCATAAAGTGATTGATTTCTGTATGGCATCAATCATCGTTGGCTTTTTTATCGTTTATGGCGCAAATTGATCCCGTGGCATTGATTCAAGCATATATTCCATTTGCTAAATCGAGGTATTTTTTTTCTCTTTTTTAAAAAACATATTTCATTTTGATAATTCCGATGGAAGGTAGATTGTATTTCAAAAATATGCGATAATATTAATTTGATACAAAATATATAGTTTTGATCAGCTTAATATTTTTTTCAAACAGTATTCATTCAATGGAAGGATGACGAGATAAAATATGCGTATGAAAAATAAGACGTGAATGGCATTCTTATATTTGAGCTAGAAAATCCAGTCATACGAGATGAATTTTCTAATGTACAGAGATAGCAAAAAAAAAAAAAAAAGCTATAGACTATATATTTCGAGAGAATTAGGTAATCCTTATTTGCATTGTTTAAGATGCTCATTCTTTAAAATCGTCTAAATAGAAATGAGAAGAATAAGGAAAAGGACAGGAAAGAAAAGTGAGTGTTCGGAATCTATTCGGAAATTTGAATAAAGTTACATTATTTCTAGTAAAACTAGCATTGATAGATGAGATGATCACTGAAACCATTTGTTGAATGAGAAAAAGGAAAATTATTGAAGTTTTCCATTGACAAAGAGATGAAAAAAAGAAAGAGACATTGATAGATAGAAGATTTGTTATCAGTGATCATGTTTTATGATAATTGTTTTTTAGTCGTTCTCTGCAAAATAAAGTTTATAAAGATTTAGTAACTATTTTTAGAGTGGTTTTAAAGTGATAAATATAATTTTTGTTAGAAAAAGAAGTTCGGACTCCCATAATTTGGCTATTCATCATTATTTCTTTGTTTCTTCAAGGATGTGTTTCAGCTTTTTTTTATGTTGTTGTTCATTCTTTCCCTTCTTTTATTTTTTCGGTTGTTTTTTCGTTTTATCCTTTCTATTATAAGAAGGTTGGGTTATTCAACAATAAATAACTGTTTCTTGCATACAAACTGTCGTGACAAAAACCATAGAAAAACACAAGAAAGTTTTTTCTTTCTTTTCTCTCCCTTTATCTTGTTCTTTCTCTTAATAATGTTCATTTAATAGTACCTATTATAGTCAAAGTCTTGATTTTGAAAAACAATCAATAATGCGACCTACTGCAAAGAATTGCACTGTGCTAAATTCATCGACATCGAATTCTGAACAAAGTACCTCAGGAACATGCGAAGTTGAAGGTGAACGATACGAAATAATTTCCAGTGGTTTGTTTTGAGTTTTTTGACAAATCACATTTTGAGAATTAGCTTGCCACCCTAATTTTAATGTACCTGAGAATTCGTAAATTGTATTAGAATATGGATTTTGTATGTTTATTTCGATAAACTAAAAAGAAAGCCGATTTTTTAATACATCTATTTAAAAAAAAATAAGAGTTCATAGTTATTTGATATTACATTGGTTCTAGTCAGTGATAAACGAAGTTAACTGCATTAAAAATTTGGATATTACTAAGATATTATGTTTAGGAATAATTTCAAATCATATACCGTCTTCATATGACTCCACAGGATTACGTATGATTCAGACGAATTATCGCGATAGTTCGTCATCACCGCGTTCATCTTCCGCTCGAAGGTTTCTTAATTCTGTATTATTTTCTTGATATAATTTACAACATCGTGGATCTTTTTGGAGAATAGGAATGACGGAAAGGAAGATAGAGGAATGCTACGGGTTTAATACTGATATATTTGTCTCGTGGTTTCAACATATTGGCTAAAAAGTAGACAATCACTTCATTCTAATATCGTATTTTTATGTTGATAATGGTTTTTATTTTTCTTTTTTCTGCAGCCCGTTTTGTTATATATCATCTTGACAACTGCCCCAGTGATTAGCAAAGTATCACACTAAAGCATTTTTTTCTAAAATGAAGTTTTTGCCTTTTTCTCTAAATTTTTTGCTGCGGAAATAAGGTTTCGGGAAGCTTGAATTCTATTTTCTAAGCATATCGATGACGTTTCATACTTAACATAATATGAGGTGTTTGAAATCATATTTTAAATTCCGTATGCTATGAAATTATATTTTTAAAACATCAGAGAATTTTCTGCTATATCTACAAACATGCTTATGAGATAATATATTGGTTAGAAGACATGTTCATGTAAAAAATTGAATTTATTTCAGTGCAAAACGCTTGAAAATGAATTCATCATCTGCATTGTCAGTGCGTAATTCAAGTATAAACAGTACCATCAATACGTTATCAGTGGCTATTAATTCTACCAACCAGTCACCAAAAAGTCATACTGTTGCGGACGCTCAACATAAAAGTACTGGAAAACATCTGAACATTGCAGATTCTATTCAAACCAATGACGGAGCGACAAAACTCTCGAAGTATTTTGCTCGAGATATACTTCATGGCACAAATAATTTTAGACGGCCCAAGTAAGATTCTGTTTTTATTTTTGAAATTTTATCGTATATGCTAGTTCTGATTTCTATGTCAATTGTAATAATTGGAATTACTCGATTATTGTCTTCAGTCAACTGTATTATTCAGTTTAATTTCGAATATAATATTTACTTGAAATAACGAAGTTGCAATTACTTTATTTCCTTTAAAAAAAAAAAAAAAATGAAATCGTGAAAATTTTTTTTTTCTGATTTTTTGTTAAATTTTCAGCTCTTCTCCAGTTCGCATTAACTCTCATTTGAATTTTGAAAATCATAACGGTTATGATAATAACAAGCCGTCAACATCCAAATGTTTTACGTCTGGATCGAAGCAGGTACTAAATGGTGCTGTAAAACGACGCATAGACGTAAATGCTAGTCACACATCGACCAGAAAAATTGAATCTCAGGTTAACTTTTATCGTAATAATTTTCAAACATTTTTTATTTGTCGAAGTTCGACCTTTTTTCTTTTTTTGGTTTTTTTCTGTGCTTAGCTTATCTCATTTTTTAATCCTATCTCGTCCTGTGATAGCCGCAGAATATAGTTATCGGGTTTATTATTATTGAGGCACGAAATTTATTTCTATTTTTATAACTAATTTCCAGAATTTAGGAAACTGATTTTCAGAATTTGATTTTAAGGAAACTGGCAAAGAGGTAGGGTGATGCATTATCTGGTCAATTGAACTGATCAGTGTATTTTTTCATTATCAGAAATTTCTTTTTGAATGATTAGAATGAATCTGAATGGTTATAATTGATTATGATTATTATCAATAATCGCAGCATTCTTATATTCTTCTAATTATGTTTTTCAGGGTAATCGAACTCTGAATGGTAAAGAGAAGCGATTGATATCAGAAAATAGTGAACTGGAAACTAGATTTTTAGTAAATAATCGCGTAATATTTTATTCAACATGGGAAGGTAGTCGCGTTATGGTTAGTTTTAATGATATATTCTCGCGATAATGCTGTGCATATTTTGTATCCATTAGTTTTGGAATGATTTCATTGAATTGAAATGCTTTTCGTTTTTCAGAAACATAGGATGGATTTTTCTGAAAACTTTCATTATTTATTTCCAGAATCCAGATGGTCGTAATGTCGGTGTCGGTCTTTGTAACTATTCCAATGACTGCTTTTTAAATGCTGTTCTTCAGATTATTTTACATTGTATCCCGTTTGCACGATATCTTGGCGAACATATCCCTTTATTTTCTTGTAAGTTGATTATATTTCAGCTTTTATATTTCAAATTTTATCCGTTTCATTTCTGCATCAAATTTAAATTACAGGTGTGAAGGATTGTGTCGCATGTGGTCTTGCAAAATTTATAAGATGTTCAATGTCAAGTAAACAACCATTCAAACCTTCTTGGATTAATTTCATTCTAGAAAGTAAGATTCCCATCGTTAAATTTATCTTTGAATTTTAAATTGTCGAAAATCTGTTTTGTTTTAGTCATAAGTTACGTATTATTTTTCAGAAGCATTTCCATCTCACCTGTTGGGTGCACAGGAAGATGCTCATGAAGCTTTGAATCATATTTTAGATGCTCTTGATTCTGAAGCACGGAATGGAACGTCATCTTCAGATCGTAATTTCGCTAATCCATTAAAGTATTCTTTTTTTTTTTTTTTTTTTGCTACAAGAGAATAAACCTAACAGAAAAAAAATATAGTCTTTAGAAACTGGAATAGATGTTAGTGTCATCTGGAATCACAGATTATATGAGTTCTCAAAAATTTAATCTATTTTTTCAATCTGTTTTTATTCTAGTGGACCACGTTTCTTGACACCGGTAGAACAACTTTTTGTCGGGACCTTACGGAATCAAATTCAATGTTCAGCTTGTTCTGCAATATTAATAAATTACGAACGCTTCCGGGAGCTTAATCTTGGCATAAAGAAATCAAGTTATGACAGGCGAATAACTTTGGAGGATTTACTTGACGATTATTTTGGCAGCGAAGTGTTGAACAATTTTAAATGCACTAAGTATGTTTTCCTTTTTGGTCAAAAATTGGGATCACAAATTCTCCTGGAAATAACTTTTCTGAACTGATGAAAAAATGAGTTAAGTCAAAGGAGACAAGAAAAATATCAAAATTACTTTTGGAAGTGATAGCATTTGAATTTCAGCTGATGAAATAAAATTTTGAGACATTCCATGAGTATGTTCTAAAATAGTTGAAGAGATAGAAGAATATTCAGCGAGAAAAAGTAAATATTCTGTAATTAAAGAGTTTGTTTATAATTTTGTCATCTGCAGCTGTAAAAGGACGACGCAGATCCAACGTAGTTCACGTATTCTACGTGCACCGAACATTTTGCTTATCCAACTAAAGCGATTCAATTCATTCGGTGGAAAAATAGGCGTCCATGTCAATTTCAGTGTATGTTTCTTCCAAAAAACTTATCTTGCGTTATACCATAAAAATCTAGTTATTAGTCTGCAGGATGCCTTCTAGTAATTGCGTACATTTGAACATCCTGTTTTATTTTCAATTCACCCACTTTTTAGATTGGCAGTGATTAGTAGTTAGTCGCTAGAGGATAATCTTCAATTTATATGAGACAACTCAGAATATTTATGTATAGCAAACCAAAATATGTTTCGCATTATATTGATATCATTCAGTTGTTGCTTTTATCTATATATAAACATGTTTTAGGAAAATTTACATCTTTGCCATTGCATTATATAACTGATTTACAGAATCTGTGTGATTCCCCAAATTTATTCCACAATTTCTTTTGCAAGAACGACGCTTATTCTAAATTTTTAGTTGAAGCTGGATCTTGACCGATATGTTCATCGTGCAGGGGAATCACACACCTATGAACTTACTGGTATTGTTCAACATATGGGTAATGCAGTAGAACATGGGCACTATGTTGCTGTTGTACGAGGTTTTGATGGTAGAAGTTATTATTTGTTCGATGATGAGCAGGTTAATGTACTACATTAGAACATGTTATTGTTTCTATGTAATCGACATTCTCATGATATGGGAATGAATTTATCTGTTAATGAAGCATGAAACTTGGTTGAAATAAAAAAGAAATTAACTCGGGTATTAGATATTTGTTATAAGAAACATAAGTATGCGGAAAGGAATAGGATTTTGGGATAACTACATTTTATACGGCGGTAGCACATTGATTTACATCATTCCTTTTTTAAAAATAATTGCTTAATGGAAGGCTTTATTTAACGAATTTAAATAGAAAATTGAAAATTGAAATGTTGAGGATTAATAGGATTATCCAGTAATTGAATATACCATTGATGATGCAGTTCGCAGTTGAACATGATTGCTTCTGAGCTTCAGAAAGATGAGTGTATTATGTCAGTCGTAAATCATTCTATTGAATCTTACTTCTGTTGCCTAACAGTAGCGTACAACTTCATATTACTATTGAAATATCAAGCAAAAAAAATTTTATTAATTATTTAATCCTGTAGATCTTAATGCTATTCTTCAGTTATGTATTTAATAGTTAGGTAAAGCAGTTAGAAGAATTGTCCACGAAAAAAATTCATTCAACGCATTTATCAGTGATTTACCCTTTGGTTGATGCAACATTTTCAGATATATTTTTCCTGTTCTTCATAACATGATTTCGATAATAATGAAATTGTTTTTTCAGCGTCACAGAATTTCTTTATCTGACTTACATAGCACGCAAGCCTACATATTGTTGTATGTTCGTGGTGATGCATTCAGAAATTCTGTTTCACCTTCAGTAACACTGAATGCTGCAAATGATACGCAAAATGAAACTCCTACCAGGAATCGTATGATGAAGCGTCCATATGTTCAAATATCGATGGATACTTGAGCATTTTTGTTGTATCTACTGATAAATGAATGGTTTATTGAAAGGGTATATTTCTGTTCAAATTTTTTTTTTTTTTTTTTTTTTGAGACACCACTTGAAAATATATATACTTTGGGAAAGATTGCAAAGAGCGAAGGAATTAAGGCTCGGATTTCCAGAATATTCGAAAAAGCATATGTAAACTAGATATGTTAATGATTTTGGATAGTTATAAAGTTGGTGATGATTATGAGAGCTCCGATAGTTATCTGATGTTAAATTTAACTGGTTTTGTGGATTTCTTGTTTAATTTGATGGAAAATTTCTCTGAGTAACTGTTAAAAATTTAAAAATATTGAGGAATTGGAATCGTCTTTTTTTGTATTGTATTAAAAAGTAATTTTATATGCATTTTCTAGTGGTGTCATTTCGTATTATTTAAGTGAAAGCATCAGTATGGGTGAAAGCAGAATTATTTTTTAATTATAATTTTATAATTCGCTATTGATTGCTGTTAATTAATTGCTAAGTAAAATCATGGCAGTTTTGTTGTCTGTTTCTTCTTACCGAACATTTTTGCTCTTCATTTGTTCGGCTTGTGCACTGCCTTTAGGATAATTGAAATTATACTTTTGATATTATATTTGAGTAAAAATGTAAAAAGTTTCTTGATTTTCTGCCTCTGTAAATTTCTATTGGACTATAGTAAAATTGATTTCACGATTCTCATGAATACTTCACATTGGACATCATTTATTTTGGCATCTGCTTTGCTGGAGATCTTGTTGAATTCATCATGTTCATGATGACATTGAACTAATTTCTTGTAACGATTTCGGTTTCCTTTATTGTTGTTTTTATATTTTGGGATCTGAACAAAGTAGGATTATACAACCATAAAGCTGTTAAATGTGAGAACGGTAGCGTTATAAATAACTACCAAATGTAATGCTGGCTTCATTAATTCCATGGTCGTTATTAGATAAAGGCAAAAGTAATTTAGTCTCATTATGTGGTTTTGTACATGTATTTCTGGTAGAGAAAAAAAAAAAGAATGTAACTAAAATATATTAAGCAGCTGATTGACTTAAAATAACTTATCAAGTTCATTTAAATTATATGCAAATCAATGAATCTCGTATTCTCATTTCCCAAAAATGTGTTGATGAAATGTAAAGTGCTATGCTCGGAAAATCTAATTTTCAGGTTTTTTCCAACTTTCGGAAAAGTATGACATTATTTGGTATACAATCTCTATATTCTTTATCATTATTGAATTTCTTCTTCCACTTACAGACATAATATTAAAAGCTCAAATTCTAGTCATGAAAATAAAGCTTATTTTTCCGAAAATGTATAGTTAGTATTCATTTCTCTACATTTTCCGTGAAACGTAAAAAACTTTCAAACTTTTAAATATAGCTGTTTTTGTGCTTGTTTCAAAGTGGGGCAAATTCTTGGTAAAATATAATGATAAGGAATGGAAGATGAAGTAATATCTCTGGATTTTTTTTTTATTATTACGGGTTACCATTTTGCTTTATGGTGACTCTTTTCTGTATGAACTGTGTAAATTTATTATTGTGGGGTAGACTGGTTTGTTAATGATACCAGTGAATTGTGTTTTAAATTGATCTAAATATTTCTTCTGCAATATTTTTGTACTTCCCTACTTCAACCTTTTTTCTCGTTTTTTCTTTTCTACCGTAATCCTCTGAATCTTTGGAATTTGCTCTTAGTTATGCAATGCGCAGAACATGTATTTGAGATGGCAAAAGATGGCAAAATCCAGAATATTGCCACGAAAGAATTGATAGTTTTAGTATTTATATCTAATACTGGCGTGATGCATTTGAAATGATCTAGCAATATCTTCATAATTTTTTGGATGTCATTGTCAAAATTTTTGAAAACTAAGAAATATTATTTACTTATTTATCAATGAAGATTTTTTGATTGCCTCCAGTTGTGTTATTTTATTGTTACAATGTTTGTTTGTTTGTTTTTCTTTTCCCGATTATTAAAGTTCTTTTTTTTTTTCGTTAAAAATTGGTATAGCATAAAGCAACATTTTTGGAAATTGTTGTCAATCTTTATATATCACATATCAAAAAATTGCAAATCAGAAAAATTTCTTTTGATATTATTAGAATATAGTTTTAATGCGATAACTTAGTGGGACAGTTTTATATTTGATTCCCAAGTTAGTAAGACAATTTTATATTTGATTTCTAAATGTTTCATTTTTGAATGGAAATAATTTAATTTTGTACTAAAATTGCAAAAAAATGAAGGAGGGAAGAAATATATAAATCCTGAATTGATTTCGTGGATTTTATTTGCGTTGGAATATTCGGAAATATTTGTGTCCAGTCGTAAATGTGGTACTTACTGTCTAAAATTACAAACTTGATGCTAACCTTTCTTTTATTCATTTACTTTTGGGAATAAATGTGTTGGAATAGTCGTCATTGATTCATTATTCATTCAAATCTAAACATTCGCTGGAGATAATAGATGAGTGAATTTTGGGATGAATAGATAGATCGGAGAAAAAAATCGATTGATTCATTTTGGTTCGCATTTGATAACATTTCAAAATGACGAAGTTTTCTACAGATTATTGCTTTGCTAACTAATGTGGGAAGTATCGAAGGAAGATGGTGAGTTGTTACAAGATTGGTTGAATGAATTGGATGATGAAGAAATGAAAGTACGAAGTAATCGATTAATGAAGGTAAAAATTTTCAGCAATTAGAAAATCTAATATTGAATTGCAATCTTTCGGAATGACTTCCAAAGTTACGGCAGCTATTATGTTACTCGAAATTACGGTATTTCGATTGCTAAAATAGATGTTGCGAGGAAAGAATGACTGCAAAACCAAATGCTACTATATTTTGGCTTTATTCCGAAACAAATAAGCTGTGATCGAAGTTTAACAATTTGCACACCAATTTTTAGTTACAGGATGAAAATATGATATTTGATTATGATGAAATGATATCCATTTTGAAGTCTCTTTCCGACAAATTTCCCGTTTACAAGTTTATTGAAAAAATAAAACCTCATGTTCCAGTGATTGAAAAGAAAGTTAATCCAGAATATGAAGCTAGAATTGAAAGATTGAAACGAGAGCAGGTAAATATTTTAAAAATATCTTTAATTTATTACTTCATTTTTTTTTTGTGAACTTTTAAGAAATACTTTGATATACAATCATCAAGTTATCTCAAAATAAGTTTGAGGTGTCAACAAGGGCTCTTATAAAAGACAAACATTACAAAAGCATAAGACTTCAATACACTCCTGCCTATGGTAGTTTCATGATTCCCATACAATACTCCTATTTCTTCGGAATGATATTAATTGATTAATTGAATAATTAATTTAATAAAGTTTTCTTTCTCCTTCCGTATTTCAAGATTTGTTTAGGAATGAATACTTGTATTTACATACGCAGTAGTTAGAAAATAACTGATTAGATATTTTTTAAGCCTAGTTATGAGTCGAGAAGATAATAAGATTTTGTTTCAGGAAGATCGCAAATATCGTGAGATGACACGATCAGTTGATCCTAATCAGATTTATGGGCGTGAAAACTTACTGCATGGATTCGGTGAAGTATGGGTTTTTTAGTTGCGATTGAAACTTCCATCTTCTATAATTTTAATTTTTATATAATTTATACGTATTCTTTACATAACAACATTGAAATTACAGCCTTTTTTAGATTTTCTAATTTATGCTTTTTCATTATAATTTACAAGTACTTTATTATAAAAAGGAAAAAAAAATGCATTTACCCTTAAATATTGCATTTTGAGAAATATTACTATAATTTACTGATGGTAATGTTGTCTTACATCGTGGCCAATAAACAAAAGCAGTAGTTTTAGAATTGTGTAATTGTGCGAAATGTTACAAGTAAAATATTCCTGAATTTTAATTCTTTTGAGGAACAAATAATGATTGAAAAGAACTACATTTCTGTTTTTGTTGTTGTAGGAAATGAAAGCAGTGAATCGACAATTGATAGTAATATTAAATACGCTTCTCACAGTAGCTGGTGGATTTTCGTTCGGATATTTCGGTAAATATTTTTTGACATTTTCATTTGGATATTTCGATGAATTTATGGAAGTTATTTTTTAAAATATTTGGAATATATACTGGAATCATGTCCAGCTGATATTTTAGAATTCATTGCACTTAGTTTCTTCACAGTTTTTCGATTTTAAATTGTGAATTGGTTGTTTATATCTCTTTTCCTTTAATATTTTCACAGTTGTTGCAATAATTTCAATTTTTCTCCATAGATATCATGATTTTTGGTATTTTAGGAATCGGTTATGCTTATCCAGATGTACATTTAGATGTAGCATTTCGAATAGCTCTTGGTTTAACAATTGCAACTGTTATTTTCTTCGCCGATTTATATTTTATAGTGAAAGGAATGGATGGCTTGGGAGAAAAACCAATAAAGGTTCATAAGTTTATACTTATGTTCAAAATTTATGAACATGCAAGGGTTGTTGAAAAAAGCTTCAATGGTAAATTAAAATTTATTTGAAGAGATTTCTTATCATATTCACTACAATTTCGAGACATTTGATTAAAAATTTTTAGGCAAAGAAGATAGTTGTGAAAGAGAAGATTGAAGAAAGTGATATGATGAAGAAAAACAAGTGAATGTGTCTATGTTACTATGTTACGATTTATAAGGAATTGCTTTCAATTCAATTATTCTATTTTATAGAAATAATGTCCATTGTGTTATTTTGAATATTGCATCATTCTTTTTAATTTTTATTTTCATTCAAACCCAACATTTTTCTGTAGGTTTTACACCATAAATTACTTAAACATAAATAAGTCCCTTTAAAATGAGGTTTCTATATCATAAATCATATATCATTTGTAAGAAAAAAACATGAAACAAAGTTGGCATGTTTAAAACGAAAAACAAGAATTTTGTATGATCAAAGAAAATGTCTAGGATAATTGTGATATATTTCACTTTTTGTTATTTTGCACATTTCTAGAAACGTGATATATACATAGGTGTGATTTTGTTTTTACTGACTGGAATATGTTCATATGAATTTTACTTTATTATTTAACTTAGTAATGAATATGTTATTATTATTAATGTTGTTAATAGTATTTCTCTTGAATTTTTTTCGTTAGCTCTGTTGAAATTTAACGAAAGCAAATTTATGTTTTTTCTTGTGTACTAGTCAGTAAATTTATAACAGTCTTGTTGGAATTTTAATTTTCACCATATCATTTTGTTTACTTAATACTGTCCACTGTCTACAATGTTTAATATTAAAGCAAGTTTTTTAAATAACATATTATAAAATAAAACTTTTTGTATACTGTGGCATTACTTATTTATTTGGTATTATGTTACAAGACAACAACAACAACTGAGTTGTTTGGTTAATTATACTTTTTCCTAACAGTAAAAAAAGCAAGATTGGAGAATGACTGTAGCAGAAATTCAAATCTAGTCTGAAGGGATAGCATGATTATGATCTTAAGATAATTGAATACCTTCTTATGACTGATTTTATGAATTATAAATGATGGGATCTTATTCTATATTGAAGCTAGCACACTGTTACTTTATTCAAGGAAATTTTCAGGTTCCTGTTTGAAATATCTTTGCATATGCTGCAGTTCCCAAGTATCATATAAGGATTTTATCATAATTTTTGGAGGAAATCGAGCCGAAATGTACTTTTGTCGAATTGCATGTTTTAGAGATTTCCGCAATTTCTCTAGATTTATTTGCTTGCGGAAGTTCTCAACAATTCATTCGGATCATGGTAAGTGAAATTTGAAACTCATATTTCTAAACTTGGTTCCATTTATTTTTAAATTATATTTGTTGCGCTATAACGTCATTGGTTATGCAATAATTGTTTAATATTATGAAGAAATAATGTTACATGATTAATAATACCTTATATTTTAATGATTTGAATTGATTTTTGTTGTATTCATATGGGCGGAAAAAGCATTAAAAAATCGAATTTCACCTAACATTTCAAAATGCTATTTTTAAATGTCATAGGTATTCGGAATCCGGAAAAGAATGACAGTTTGATAGTTATTGATTCAAAAATAGTTTCTTAATAATAAAATTCAAATATTAATAAATAAGTAATTGCAATGTTATAGGTGAAACAATGGATATTAGCCGAAATTCTAAAGCTATGTCACGAGCATTCGTCCCTTTGCGTTCTATTTCAGCCTCAGATTTAGGTCTTTCAATTCTAGCTAATAGTGATAAGGATATTTCATTAAAAGTAGTACGAGAAGGTGGAATATTATCACCGAAAATGGTGTTCGTTGCTAAAGTTGGTATTTTCAATACTCGTTCTAGTTTTTTTTTTCATTAAAATATCACTTCAACTGATCAAGTTACTTTCCTTAACTTTTTTGGTTCCACTCTTTTTTATTTCAGATATTATCGCTATCTAGTTCAGCTTTTGGTCTTGCTATGATACCAATAATATCGCAACTTGCAGCTCGAAAACCAGGGACTGGAAGTATTGTTGCAGGTTTGATTTCATTTCTTACATGTTTTGCTTTTTTTTTCTTTTTTTTGATATCGCGAATTTTTCGACATGCTTTTGTTGATTTCTGTTACAATAGTGAGTTGGTCTTCGAAAAGAGATTTACACTGATTTACTGCTGATTAGATTGTCAGTAGTTTGAATTATTTGATTTTGCCATCCAAATATTTGTGCTTTCGATTATACGAAATTTTTGGTATATTTCATTATCGTACTTTAACGTTAGAAACCGCTTTTTTCACATGCACATGGCATTCTTTTGTTCAAGTTGAATTTTGTGAAAGCTGAAAATAAATTCATTTCATTTGTTGTATATCTGATAATTTCAAATTTTGCACTATTAGCATTATCACTAATTAATAAATGATATTTTCTATCTTTTTTTACATTCCGACTAATACTTTTCAAAATAAACAACAATGTAAAGTAATGGAACATTGTTTGATGAAATTGTTTTTTTCAGCATTTATTAATATGATTTATAGTAAATGAACAATAATGTAAGGTAATGAAATATTTTTTGGTAAAATTGTTTTTTCAGCATTTATTAATATAATTTACAGTTATGGATTCATTCTTCATTTTATATGCTTTCACACCGATTTTATTGCATCAAATCTTAGTGAAACGATATATAGTTGATTTGTACTATAATTCAAATACGGAAGTATGTTTTTCAAAGATATTTTCTAAAAATCTCCGGTTTCCTACTAACTTTTTGATCCTATAATTACTAATCATAATTTATTTAACTAAGTCATCTGGATTGAAAAACTCTGCAAGAGATATATTTGCCGTATTTACTCTCTTCTTAATAGGCAGTCTGTACATCTTGTTGTCAGCATTTAAAATGAAAAAGATTTGAAATGAAATTAGCATATCTTTAAACATTTCCCATGCTAAATATTTCCCTATATCATCTTGCTTACATTGAATTTTTTTTCTATATTTTTTGAAAAAAAAAAAAAAAACAAAGATTTAATTTTGATAAAAATGCTATATTTTAGATCTTCACATCAGTACATTTTGGATTTTTCTTGGGTAAGCGAGCGCTAAGGTTTCGGGCAGAAGATGTGGTAGATTCGAATCGATCGCCAGATATGTTCAAACTATGGTTTCCTTTAGCTACAGTTGTAATACATGGAAAACCTTTGATGCTTTCTTTGAACGAAGAAACTTACGGAGATGTTGAAATTTTCAAAAAATTAACAAAAAATATTAAATTGACAAGCTAATATTGTGTTTGTTAGATGTACAGTGTACTTTATTTTTGAAAAAAAAAAAAAGTTTCAGTTTCTGTTTTTGTTCATAATCATATGAAATTAAATAAATCTTTTCCATCTTGCTAATCGATCAAGTTTTATCTTCATTGGACATCCATTATGTCTCACTTTTATTAATTATACTAATGAAAATTAAATTTCATCGCAATATGGAGTAAATGATAACCTTATAGTGATAATAAATAATAATGACAACACTACAATATCACAATAATACTGTAATAAAATGATAATATCATTTGTTTGATCTTGTTCTAAGTAATGTTATGCTGTTTCCGTTCTTTAGAGGATAATATTGAATGACAGTAACATTTCTTCGATCCAAACATTATTTTCTGGAATTGATAATGAGAAGAAATAATTTTTATTTTTTATTCTAACATTTCAAAAAAAATTGTTAAAAATTAATGATAAAGAAATTGTAAAAAATGATTTTGGCAAATTGGTTTTTTAATTTCAAAACTAATTTTACATGAAATGTTTGATAGTTTACTTCTAAGATTGAAAATTTTGCTTCATTCATAGATATTTTTACAGTATCTTTATTATTAATAATATTCTTAACTATTGAAGCTGGTTCTTTGAAGAATAAACTGATCAAATAAAACAGCGATAAACACCATCTGCTATTATTTTTTTATAAAAATACGTGAAAAAAAAATACGAATTTTTTCTTAATAAATCCTTTAAATAATCTTAAAAAAATAAAGCATATGTAGTATTCACATGTAATATATCAAATTTTTCTAATTCCTTTTTATATTTTCATATTAGCGTCAAATCAGTTTTTATCAAAATGTTGTTATTCTCGTTTTCCTTTTCTTTCTTTCTTTTTCTTTTTTTTTTTCAAGATTTATTTTAGGAAATGATGTCATATGTTAGAAGTTTGGGAAAAATAGTTTAACAACAATTTAAAAATGATAAATATCTTTTTATATTTGCAAGCTATTATATCAATCCACTCTTATCACAGCAAACAATCATCTGCGAGGAGGCGATAATTGAAATAAATTGCAAACCATTTGTTCCAACTGATTCAATCGAATAATCTTTTGCTTCAATCTATTTTGTCTGTCTTATTTAAAAGCTTCTTTTCTTAAAAATATTAAAATTTGCTTCTTTCGCTATTATTATATTCTTCTAAATTTGATGATAATGATAATGATGATGCATTTTCTAAATTTATCAACCATTATCATATCATCAATCATATTATTGTTAATTCCTGATATTATGGCAATTATTGGTGGTGAAGAAAAAGAATGGAATCGATTTGGTTTCCTTGTTAAAGTATCATTTTTATATGATATTATTCTCATTTCTTTTTAATAAATAAAAATAAAAGTTTTGTTTTATAATCTTCTTATTTTTGAAAAAAAGAAAATGGGGTGAATTTTTAAATTCAGTTTTTGAATCAATAAACAAAGGAAATCTGGAAGGTTTTAAATCATTAATTAAGAACAATTGTTATTTGTATAAATCAAAAAGTACGCTAATAAATTGGATAAAATGTTATAAATGAATCGATCTTTTCAATTTTTCATCCAAATTTTAATAAGTTTAATTTAATTCTTCTCGTCAATCCTCTTTCCCTTTCTTCTGCTTCATTTTCTTTTGTAATACTTTTGCTTACTTTAATAAGACTTCAAATGTGATAGAAAGTGACACATTCCCGATGCATTTATTGACAATAATTATTGCCTCATTAATTTATATTCTCTAAGTAAACGTTATTCAAATACACGTTCAATAAAACCAGAAAATAAAAACTGATAATCGAATTTTCAAGTATCCAAAATTTCAAATTGTTTCTTTTAAATAGATAATATTCCTCAAAGTTTGGAATTTGTCGAATGAAAAATTTTGAAATATTTCAAAGCAGTTATTTAATTTGAAATAATAAGATTGTACTTTCTTTTCGCACTAGACAAGTTCAATTCTATGACATTATTCAGCGTGTATATTCATGCATAAAATACATATGTTAGTTTTTTTTTTTTCCAAAAAATGATTTTAAAATGAAGAACATTAATATAAGAAATTTGCAAAGATTCGAAAAATTCTGAGAAACTTCTTTAAAAAGAAAAGTTTTTTTTTTAAATGAATTAATGAAATACTAATGTAATTAATCTTACGAAACGTGTGAAAATGTAAATTGAAAATGTTTAGGTATTTTCACGTGAAGAATCATCAAATATTGTTACGAGTTGTACCGGAACGATCATTTCCACTCAATTAATACTTACTTCATCGCATTGTTTAATGAATGCTACAACTGGAGGAAGATAAGATTCATTTAAACTTTTATATTTTCATTATTTTAAATCAAAAATGGAATTAAAGAAAAGAAAATCAAGAAAATAAAAGAAAATCGAAAAAAAAAAAGAAAATAGGATTAAAAGGAAATCAAAAAAAAAAAAAAACGTGTTTATGATAACAACAAATGTAGTTTCCAGATTAATGATTTCAATCATTATATATTATCATTTACGGAAAATGTAATGAAAAAATTATTTGGATAAAATTTGTTGCTATCATCAAAATGAATATTGTTTATTTTGAAATCGAAAATTGTTTAATTTAAATTTCGGTTGATGGAAAATTTAAAACTTTGCAGCAAAAAAGAAAAACAAAACTTTCAATAATAATTAATTTCAATAATAAATCATTCGATTTGCTATGATTTTTAATCATTCAGTTTTTGAGTCAGTCAGTAAAAGATAAAAATTAATTGAAAACGTCAAGTTTTAAATTTATTTTTGAAAGTCTTGAATCTTTTGCGAACCTACCGATAACATTTTTAATAAATTTTTACTTTTCACTGACAAATTGAAAATTGGATGAAATTTAAAAATTGAAACAAATCAATCGTTCAATAATAAATTTAAAACTTTGCAACAAAAAAATATTAAAACTTTCAATGGTTATGAATTTCAATAATTCTTAAATAAAATTTTAGATTGTCCGAATTCGTAGTTACTGTACAATCATTGAAACGACCGAAAACATTACCAGCTGAAGTTGTCGAAATTGGCGATACATGGGGAATGTTGAAAATTCCCGAGATGACAATATCAACAGTAACCATTCATATCACTAATATCAAAACTTATACTTTTTTCAAAAATTTTTTCACTTAATTTTTTTGTAATTTTTAACGATACGAAAATTTCACGGAAACTTTACAACTTATCAAAAAAATTCTTTTGTAAGATCGCTGTAAATTTTAAACTTCTCTTTGAAAAATTTCAACAAAAAATTTAATTTAATACTTATAAAAATTTCGGTACTATAAATTTTCACTTATAAATTCTTTTCGTCTATCATTTTTTTTTTTTTTTTCATTAGAAATATATCAGTATTTCGACAAATATTATCAGTAGTTTGTCGAGATATCAATCATTAATTGACAACCTGCTTGTCAATTAACGATTGATTTCTTCTAAAAAACATACATTTTTTCTTCAATTATTTTTTGGGCAGATTATTACACCTTATTTGGAACGAATAAATGAAATGATAAACATTTTAAAAATTCCAAGATATGATCATTCATTCGTAAAAATATTATTGTCTTTTTTAGTGAGAAATTAAAAACGTAAATGAAAGCAATAAATATGTAAAACAAAAATTCAAATATAATGTTTGTTTCTTTTCTTTTTTTTTTTTTTTTTTTTTTTGTAAAATTACTGCCTTTCTCGTGAAATAGAAAATTTTTCGTTGAGAATTTTTTTGAAGAACTTTGTAAAATTCTTTTTGCAACAACTGTCTTCATATTTTTTATAAACCACTTCTTTTATAAGTTGTTCTCGTCTGTCTTCTTTTCTTTCCTTTTTTTTGTTTGTTTTGAAAAATTAAATGTGAAAAATGAAAAATGACCCGAAACTTCTTCAAATTGTTCGAGATGGAAAATCGATGAATTTAATAATTTAACAAAGTTTTTTTTTTAATGCTAGATTACTAATAAAAATATTACTTAAAAATTATGTAATTTCTGGAAATAATTTTCCTTTTTTTTTGTTTTTCAATATAAGATTTAAAAAAATACCTAGTATGTGAATAAATTACATACAGTATTTTCAACAATTACTGTCGTAAGCTCTTTTTTCGAAGATTTATATAAAAGGAGCATTGGTCTACGGTAAACATTTTTTGCATAAATTACTATATATATATATATGTATAAATTACTATATATTTGAAGTATTCTGATGTCTAGATTTTCATTTGTAATTTTTTAGCCAATTTATATTTTTGAGATAAATTTACATTTTCAGCTCTGTCCATCAGTGCCGGCACCAAAACGAGTTGCTCAGTTGAATGTTCGACCATCATTACTACGATCATCAATCGTGAATATTGATATCTTAAAGTTGAAAAAGAAAAAGTGCTGGATTGTAGGATTTGCTACCACAGATAATGGTTAGTGATAACTGAAGGGGTGATAAAAAAAGATGCAATAGGGCGATAAAAAAAGGGGTGATAAAAAAAGATGCAATACAAAAGAAAAATGAATAAATTTCTTGATGTTTCAGTGATCTATGATAATTCATTTCATTTAAATATTTTTTTCAAAACTTTACAATTCATAATATTAGTGATTTGTATTGAATTCAATAATTTATACATATTTCATATTTCAAATTGATACATTTTAGCAACCGAATTCATCAAACAAGATCAAATCCAGTTAATTAATATTCAATCGATCAATCCGGTAAAAGATAAATCTAATTATTTCTGGTCACCGATTGTTGGTAATGAAACTGCATGTTGGGTTTGTTCATTTTTTTTCTTTTCTTTTTTTTTTTTCACCTCATAAATTATGATTTTAATTCTAAACTATTTTTTATTATTTTTTCTCCTCCGTAATTATCCATATATACATTTATTCCCTGAATCTTTGCATTGTTCGTTCGAATTCTTATCAATCTTTGCAATCTTTTTATTTACATTATGTTATTTTTCCTTTTTTTTGCACTTATAAAGCGAATTCTTCACAGAAATTCCTGAATTACTCAAAAAAAAATTTCATTTTCCAATTTTTGGCACAAAAAATCTTTTCACAAAAAGTCATTGCTCTTTTCTCACACTTATCCCAATATTTTAAATCCGATCAATCTCCTAATCTTCTTTAGGAAGATACTTTTTTCTCATCCTCATCCTTTTTCCCTTCTTTTTATTGAAATTCATTCAAGCACAAACGAAGGTCATCCAGAACACACAAAATTTTCGCTCAATTTTTAATCAACTATTGAAAAAAAATTAAATAATGAAAGAAAATTTAACATCTACGAATATATTCTTTATTTCAATTTCCGTCCTCTTTTATTAATTCACTCATGAAATAAGCGAATAATTTGTTTGATTTGATTTTTCAACTATTTGTAATTTTTTGAGAATTTTTTTATTTAGCAGATGATAAGAAAGAAAAAATTATAAACATTTTTTATAATTATCTATTTCCAGTATTTTCCTTTTAATTGACTATATTTTATAATTTTCCAAATAATTTTACTATTTTAGCAGATACAAAAAATATAAAGATTTATAAATTATCTGTTTCCAAGACTCCTCCTTAATTACTATGTTTTATAATTTTCCAAATGATTTTATTATTTTAGATACAAAATATAAATGCTTATAAATTATCCATTTCCAATATTCTCTCCTTAATTGACTATATCTTGCAATTTTCCAAATGATTTTTTTATTTTAGTAGGTATAAAATACAAATGTTTTTATAAATTATCCATTTCCAATATTCTTCCTTTAATTAACTATACTTTATAACTAGTTGTACTCGGCTACGAGGAGCTTGCCACCTAGCTAGTTCTTATAAATGAAAATTCCGCTCGCTTAGTTTTACCTGTCGCAGGTGTAACAGGTTAAAAAAAGTAGATATCTATAAAAAATACGCTCCTATTCGAACGTAACGTTGTTTCGAAATTTCAAAGCAAACAGATAAACAAGATGAGTCAACCGGCATTGCCAAAGCCACAACAAACATTTACATTTTCATTTATATGGATTATTTGTCGACTATTATCCACCAGTAAATCAATGACAGGTTGACCTCGCTTTGTTTATTTGTTAATCGGAGTGTTCTGGCGGTAAGCATATTTATCCTTATAGCGTTTTGGCGGGAAATATGTTTATCCTTACGACTTTTTGGCGGGAAACATGTTTATCTTACCGGAAAAGTGAAAAAAATAGATATATCTATATAGGAGCACATTCCTATTCGAATGCAACGTTGTATCAGAATTTCAAAGCAATCGGTGAAGAATTTGCAACGTTATGTCAAAAGCTACAACGAGCATTTACATTTATATAGATTTTCCAAATAATTTCATTATTTTAACAAATTATAAATGTTATAAATTATTCATTCCGAATATTTTCCTCTCAATTACTATAAAATTGTTACTTATTTATCTAATTTCAGGATGATGCTGGTGCAGCTCTATTTTGCTCGACACGAATTTGGGGACATATGTTAGTTGGTATATTTCAACATTTAATAGCTACAAAGAAACCGATCGATCTGCAAAAAGATCAAAAAATGGACATGACGGATAGTTGTAGTCATGCAATTGAAATGCGCTTCTCAAAAACAACAAATCAAGAAAAGATTTTTGAAGCAATTCAAAAATTTGACATGGCTTCATTTGTTAACATATATCAGAATTGTTTCCGAGAAATTCCACACAATTTAACACCCGGGAAGTAATCTGAAATTCATAATTTTCTTTTTTTTTTAAAGTTTTCAAGACATTTCATAATTTAATTTCGATAACTTTTATATTCGTTTTGTATTTTTGTTTTACAGATTATATTTGATGAAGTAATTTGTAAAAATTTCGTATTTTGTTTTTTGAACCATATTCGCTTAATAAATCATATTTATTTAATTTCAATTCCGTCAAGCACACATATATTTAATAAGTTTTAATAACTTTTGATTATAATAGATAATTTGTTAAGAATTACTGCTATTATCGTTAACTTATTTTGCAATTAATCTCACTTCATTGTTTTCAACAGCGCGTAATAAATATCATCAACTAGAAATTTTTCCAAAAATAGCAACGAATCTGAATTGGTTTCGCAAGATCTAGTTATAGCAAACAATGTTGTATAAGCGGAAAAATTCAAGTTGTTCACAATGATAACGGTCTGCTGCTGATTGCATTATATTAGCATTATTCTAAGCTGGTTTTGAATAGTACAACAATACTAATTATCTTCTTTTTTTTTATCTACTTAATACAAAGATTGTTGCGTAACAGATATTTGAAGCATTATCTAATCGCAAACAATCATGATTAAATGAAGAGTAAAGAATAAAAGTGTAATTTAGTAGTCGAAGAGAGGAAAGAGATTAGAAGAGATTTTTGGTCAAAATTGAATTTGATGGTCATTTGTAGCCGTAGGGCATTGAGCTATCTAACTAACCCGAAGGCTGGTATTTTAAACATTTCATTTTAATTTTGCTTCTCCTCAACAAATACGATTCTAAAATTTTCAAATCATCAAAATCTATTATTGTTTATTACTATTGCTAACTTGTTTTATTCGTTTTACGTACAGCAATTTAACACATTTAAACATTTCCAACCGTTCCACTAATATATGTAAAAATTAAAAAAAAAAATATGCAAATATGCAGAGAATGTATCATTCAATCGTACGTTCTTTTTATTTCATTTTTGTTGCATCATTTTTGCACTGATCACATTCTTTTGAAAAATTAAAAATATTTTTTCTTCATTTTTAACTTTTTTTCCATTTCAACTTTTTTTTCCTCACATTCTCAACTTTTTTTTTTTCATTTTTAAGGTGAAAGTCATTCCTATTATAGATATATTTTCATTGATTTGATTTTATGCTAAAGATTGATTGCTCCTTTTTTTTTGATAATACAATAATAGCTCTTTCCTTCCCAGTTTTTTTCCCAAAATCCTTCTTCTTAATCTTTGGTGTTATTAATGAGAAAGAAATGTTGATATTTAATATTATGATTTATTTCAAAATTTCTATTTTGAATTCCTTTTCTTTAAAAATTTGAAATTTAAAATTTCTATTTTGAATTAAGATGAATTAAGTGATGATAAATAATACCTTAATAAATTAAATGATGATGAAAATGCTTTGATAAAACTATTTTAATTTAAATATATGTGATTTGATGAGACAATCAGTAGTGAAATCTTTTAGTTCTTTATTACCAAATAAATAATAACCTTTTTTACTTATCACAAATTGTGCATGCAAAACGATATTATAAAGAATTTATTTTGGCATAGCCATAAATGATTAATTAAAAAAAAAAAAAAAAACTGATTATTTCGTTAAATTTTGGCTAATCATAATGAATTTTAATTCGTAATCATTGTATTAAAATGCGATAATGATTATCGAAAAAAAAAAACTCCATTTTTATTACATCAGTGATTTTCCTTTCATTAAACAATCATTCAGCGTTGCAAATACTTCTAGATTTTAAATTCAAAAAAGTTATGGAAATAATTCAAGTTTATTTTATTTCTTCAAATTTTATTTTTTTGAATAAAAAAAAAGTATCAATTTGGTGTAATATGATCTAATTTTATTTTAATATCATTTGACTTCCTCTTTCCCAGTCATTTTTTTTTTTTTTGTGCTTTCTCTGTTTAATTTCATACATTTATTTCTCTCTTTAATTTGAAAATTTCTTTTTTTTTTTTAAATCCAAATTTTATTTATGAGTTGAGATAGTTTTGAAGAGTGTAAGAGTGAAGAAGATCAAAATGAAGAATTGTTGGCTACTGTTGATTATATCCGTTTCTAACCTGTTTTCATCTTTAGTTGATTGTTTTTTGGTCGAAATTAGTTGAACGAATTTGATAATTTCAAGAAATTCATTCTTCAGCTACTACTATCATTACCTATTAAAGAAGAAAAACTGATTCATTCGTTCGTTCATTGGTATGATAAAAATTTTTCAAAAAAAAAAAATTTAATTAAATGAGTAACTTCACTGTATCATTTGAATAGACAGGTATGACAAAGGTGGAGGAACAAGTAAATATTCCCAAATAAATACTTTGAATAAGACAATCATCATTAATTTAGTGGTAATATATTTATTATCAGTTATAATAAGAAGTATTTTTCAAGAAATCTTTGATCAAATGAATGACTTCTTCACTCTGTCATTTGGATAAGTAGGCATGAAGAAAGAGGAGAAAATAGATATTTCTTATCAGTTATGATAAGTATTTTTCCAGGAATTTTTAATCAAATAAGAATTTTACTCTTTTATCGGATAAATTCATGGGAAGGAAAAGGTAAGGAAAGAATGGGTAAATATAATATAGATTGGGCAATCATTATAGTTCAGATAATAAGAAGTGAAAATTTTGATTTTGTTCTTCCATACTGATATGATTATTTTCACATAAGGTGATTAGATGAATCAAATTGTTCTTGTTTGCATTTTTTTTTAATTAATTAAGAAACTAATAATTTTAAAAGTATTGTATTTCTGTAAGAAAGGAACAAACATCTCATAACCTGTAGAGGAAAAGAGGAGAGAAAGAGAGACGAGAATAATCGGATTTGATTTAAAAAAGGTATTTCTTAACAAAAAACAATTAAAATTCAAGGTTGTAATTATTTTAATTAATTTATAAAATTTTTTAAATTTTAAAATGATTTTAAAAAAAACTGATTTTGCATTAGAATTAATCTTGTATTGCAAAAATTTGTATTAGTAATTAATATAAAGCAATAATTTACTATATCATCAAGTATCTGAAATGAATAGTTTTCTTTTTTTTTTTTTTTTTTCATTCCATTTATTTGTTTTTTCTACTCAAATAATTCTTCGTATTTCCTTTTTGATTGTTGGAAATTTAGATCAGATGAATTATTGAAATAATATTAGACATTTCGCATATTTATATTACCTTCAATTTTATCTGAAGTTATCTGAATAATTATGACGCATATTTGCAGTATCATCAATTAAATAAAAATAAGCAACAGAAAATTTGACAATAATGCTTTCTAGAACGAAACCTGACGATCTTTTAAATTAATAATTAACGAAATATTTGACAATAAAATATGTTTTCTAGGACAAAATGTGACAATTTTTTTTCTTCAATTAAAATTTGATTTTGAATATATTTTCTAGGAAAAAATGTGACAAGTTTCTTTAAAAAAAAAAAAAAAAAAAGAAAAAAAATGATTTTTTTCATTTTTCTTTGTATCAGATAAATTGGATTTGTTTCTTCGTTTCAAATAAATCTACTTCAATCAGATTTATTGTTTTTTATTTTTTTTCACTTCTTTTCTTTTAGTTGAAAGTGAAGAATGCAAAGTTGTAATATGATTTACTAGGAAGAATGGAATTTATTTCGTAAATTATTTTTTAAATTCAGATAAATCTATTTTCATTTCATTTTTTTTTTTTTTTCTTAAATTAAAAGTGAAGGATGAAAAGTAAGATAAGTGACGGATGTTTATAATAAATTGATGAGTAAATATGATTTGAAAAGAAAGAAAATAGAGTACAAGTATTTCTCTACTTGAAGTACTTTTTTTCTTCCTTTTTTTTTGGAAATATGTAAAGCAATACATCCGAAAAAAAAAATTTGAAAATGAAAAGTGGAAATTAGTTGTGCTTCTCATATTTGTTATCAATTTTATTAACTAAAAAGATTTTTGGAGAAAGAAATGAAGGAAAAAGGAAAAAATAAAAGGAAAGGAAAGAAGAAAATGAGGAGTAAAACGAAAAATTAAAAATAAACTTTCGTGAGTTGTAATGTTTTGGGTAGCACTGTCGTTTGTTCAATAATTAATCTCATCATCTCCATTTCTCTCTCTCTCTCTCCCCTTCTTTCTTTCTCCTTCCCTCTCTTTTATTCCTTTTTTTCATTCTCAACATATGAAAACAAAAGCGGTTTTCAAGAACAGATTTTACAAAAACGTATTTTTTGTTACTTTTTTTGTTACTTTTCAAGTAATTAAATGATTGTTTAATTGTTCTTTTTTAATTTTCATTTTAGGAATTCTTCTTTTTTTCACAGGAAAAGTTTAATTTTTCAACAGTAAAAGTGATTCTTCGAAAGAATTTCCGTTTTTTTTTTTTTCCTTATTTTCTTTCAAATTGTTGCCATTTGTTGAATACGAAAACTTTCGCTGAGATATTAATAGCTGATGATTGGATGAAACATCAGAAGGCGTTATCAACAAATAAATTGATAACGCTTTACGTAAGACGTAATTAATACGTGAAGGCCACGTTTGCACCTGTTAATCACACTGTATATTTTATTCTCCACCTTATTCAATATATTCAATACGTGTAATTAGTATTTATATCTACCTATATTTAGGCTTTCTTCAGCGCGGTTAATACATGCAAAGTCATATTCTGTGTCTAAGCCTTATGCTACGTGATTAACGCGTATAAATTCATATTTTAATGGCCTTTTGCCAGATCATTAACGCTTATAAAGTCGTGTTTTATAGCTTTATGCCATGTGATTAGTGCGGCATCTTAAGGCCTTAATCCACGTAATTGATGTACGTAAAGTCGTAATCCACGATCTTACGTCACGTGACTACACGCATAAAGTCGTATTTTATGGCCCTACGCCACCTTATCAACGCGTTCAAAACCGTATCTCACGACCTTATGTCACATGATTAATGCAGTATTTTACGGCCTTATGCCGCATGATCAACGTTTATGAAATCGCTTTTACGGCCTTATGTCACGTAATCTACACCTATAAAGTTATATTTTACGGCCTTGAGCCACGTTATTAACACCATTGATCATATTTTATATTCATTTGCAACGGAAAATATACAAATAGATATATTGTACATATTAATTTATTTGCTTAAAGTGATAATATATTTCTTTCTTTAGATATTATTATTAATTATTCTATTTTTAAATTTGATACGAGAAACAGAATGGTTAATTAATTAGCAATTAATAATTTTCACTATTTGCTTTGTTTCATGCAATTTGCATATGATAATTGACCAGATTTACAAAGCATAGATAATTTTAATTAGTAGAATTAGAAGAAATTAATGAACGAATTAAACGGTAAAATTTGATAAAATTGACAAAGCATATGAATATATTTGCTTCAATGTAACTAATTAATTAAACAAAATAAACATAATATAATGATGATTTGTAGCGCCGGAATAATATCATACCAAATCCGGAATCCGGTATGTTATCATCTATGCATATTTTTCAATTGAAATTATAGAAAAATTTCAGCATTACTTCAAATATTGTAAAATTTTATAGCTCATTTCAAATTTTATTTACAACTTTTTTGTATGTATTATATACCATCATTTCTCCCTCTCTCTTTTTTTCATTCTATTTCTTTCTTTAAGTTATTTGTTTTTGAAAGGAAAAATTTTTGTTTTACAATTTTTCCAAATTTTAAGACATAAATAAAACTGAAAATTTGTAATTAAGTAAGAGTGCCATAAACTTGTTAATAACATTACATAAAAAAGAACAGGTTCTTTTTTCATAAATTAGGATCAAAAAATGGTAAACACTTGTCATAAAACTCATTTCGCCCTTTTAATTAATTTAGATCAAGAATTTTTGAAAAGGAAAGAAAAAAGTAACCAAAAACAATTTGTAGAATTAATTTAAAATAACCTAAAATAACTTTTAGAATCATTTTAGATGCCAAAAAATAATTGAACATATTTTTGCTCAAACTATTTAAATAATTAAGCAAACAAATATTTTTGAGCAGTCAAAAAATTATTGCAAAAGTTATTATCTTCCAAAGTTTTATCATTTTCCTTTTTTTTTCGAAGAAGGAAGATTTAACTGCAGAAATTTATGGCTTATTAAAAAATTTTAACTTCTTGTTCAAACACATTTTTTTATTTCACACTTACAAAAAATTGTTATTTTCTTGTTCAAAATTTTTGAAATTTTACAAAATTATGAAAACAGAAAATTAGTTTGCGAAGAAAAAATTGGTTCATTAATTGATTAAATTATCTAAGAAATATCTTATTTTACTCACATCTATGTTTGACACATATAATATTGTAATTTTAAATTTGCCACAAACAAAAAAGAGTTCCCGAAAAAAGAAAAAAATAATAGCTTTTCAAAAGTCTCAGTTTTGTGTAAATTTTCAGTATTTTGTATTTTTATTTTCTATTGTAATTCAAATTGATATTAATTAAAAAAAAAAAAAAAAAAAAAAAAAAAAAAAAAAAAAAACAAAGTGTAAGTAAAGTAATTTTCCAACATCATCAAATTGATGCATTAATCATATTTTATAAAATTCTAGATTCCTTTTTTCCTTCCCACTTTATTATTCATCTTTTTCATCACGAAAATATTGTTAATACTTCTGATATTACTAAAAAGATAGATTTCACATTTTCAAAATTTTTTGCTAAAAAAAAAAAATGAAAAAGATTTTGCAAAACATTTTCGAATAAAATTTTTTTTCAAAAAAAAGAGCAAATATATTTTTATATTTCCATACAATTTCATAAACTTTTTTGCATATACTTTTTTTATTTCTATTATAAGAAGTAATTTTATTCTTTTTTTTTTGCATATGTATTTTTATATTTCCATTTTTTTGTTTCCATGTTTTATTTTTGTATTTTTTTCTATGATAATTATTTTCTTTTCATTTTTACATATGTTTATTTTATTATTGTTTTTTCTAGCATTTTAAAAGTGCTCAAATCATCTAACAAATTAAAAGCTAAAAAATTCTGGAATGACATTTTTTCCGAACTTTTCCTTCCCACTCTTTTTTTTTTTTTTTTTTTGAATTAAAATGAAAACAAAAAAAAAAAAAAGGAAAAGGGAGGAAAGAATTTGGCGACAGATTACATCAATCATTAACCTTGAAATACCGAATAACTGAATATCGATAGCGGTAAAGTGCGCAATCTGATTTTTTGCTGCATTTTATTTTATTTTATTTTATTTTTTTTTTTTTTTTTTGAATAATTGCTATAAATTAAATTAATAGTTATCGGCAATCTTCAAAAAATGCAAAAAATATTTAAAAACAAATTCTAGAATTTATAACATTATCATTTGTCTTTTTTTGTTAAATTTAAAATTCAATTCTGATTGAAATAAATGACTGTATGCAACAAATATGGTAAATCCTAATTAGATTAATTAATCAATGATTGAATGTATGGCTTAGAATTGCATTCAAGTTTATCACTAATCATAATTATGATTACAACATAAGTAAGAAAAAATGGATGCATAAGTTAGAGCTAATTATTAGCCAGAATTATCATTATTGATTAGTCCACATAATCTTGGGATAATGTAGTAATGATAATTAATGATAATAATTATAACAACAATAATAATAATAAATATATCGATTAAGAATATACATGCTTTACAAAAGTAATGCAATAATTTTGCCTTTGTTCTTTTTTCTTCAACTTTTATTTTTTGTCTTAATAAAATATTAAATCATCGATATAGCTGAAAATTAAAAATTTGTTTAATAATATAGGAAATGAAAGCTAAAAATTTATGTAATATTTTAAAATTTACTTTATTTTTCTTAATCTTTCTTTTGTTATACTAAAATTGGATTTTTAAAACAAATAATTGAAATATTGAAAAGTTGTTGATTAAAATAAGTTTGGTTTTTTCTCTTTAAACTTGCTCTGTATTAGTAGAATTGATTGTTGATTTCATCTCAAAGATATAATTAAGTTTTTTCCGCCGCTATCAAGTAATGATTACTTTTTCAATGATAAATACTAAGAAAATGATTCTATCTTAACCACTAATCTACGATAATTATATCAATTTATGAATTTATCTGCTATATAATTTGTTTCACTTATTTCATTATCAAACAAATAATTTAGTTTGCTTTACTGAAAATTAAAAAATAGCGATTTGACAAATTTAAAATATCAATTAACATAATATAAAATATTGTCGAATTTCATTTTTACTACCAAATATCATTTCTTTTTTGCTTTTTGTTATCATTTCTCATGCTAATTTCTTTTTTCAAGCTAATGAATCATTTTTCGTCAATATATCATATCGATTTTTTTTAAAAAAATCAATATTTTATCAATAATAATTTCATTTTAGTTTTTAAGTAACGGTTTACACGTATTTGTAGTTTTTAAATAATGATTTTACACAATTAATACAAAATTAGATAGAAACAAAATGCTACCAATCACACCAATAAAAAATGAATGTTCATTTTTTTTTTTTTGCTGAACAGATGTAAAAATCGTCCAGTTACTTTACACAAATCATATAAATTCTGCTGAAACTTGATTAATTAGACCATTATTTCATTAGAAAAGTAGATAATTAAGAACTGTTATCAAATTATGATTATTAAGTTATAAGCCTAAGCAGTAGTTCCACTTTATTTCCATATTTTCTATTATTGAAAAATAACATTTAATTCATGGAATTAATCCATGTAATTAACGACATTGAATATCTAAATCAATAATTATTAATTAAATTTAATTCATATAATCAACAATACTGTATATCTAATCCAATAATTACTATTTATGATTTATTCAAGTTATGATTGTTTAATAAAAAGTTGCCATATTTTCGAACTATCAAATTTCATTTCAATTTTTATTAAATTCTGGTGCATAATACAATGCAACAATGCATTAATTAATTTTTTCGCTTTTTTCTTTCAGCATTGAGAAGTAAAAATTCCGAAATTTGTGGCTTAAAGAAATAAGTTTCTAAATTTTTGCAGTAAATGAACTTTTCATGGTAAAACAGATTGTAAGAAAGGCTTGAAATGCTCATTAACCCTCTATCTTTTCATTTATCTGTTACAGATCAACTTTCATTTGCCCAACTTACTAAATATGAAATCAATTACCTAAATTATCTACTTAAATTACCTGCACAAATCATCTACCCAAATCAATCAGCTATGAACTTTATCATTGTGTCAAATCCTTTGCTTGAGTCAATTATCTAACCATCTAATCATATATCTAAATTATTCACCTAACTATCTAATAACCTATCTAAATCACTTGATCAATTGATCATTAACTATCCAAAGTATCTATTCAAATCAGCTATCCACTTATCAAATCATTTATCCAAATTATCTACCTTATTCATTGACCTAATTATTTAATCATTTGTTAATCAGTTTTTATATTCATTTACTTATCATATTTTCTTTTTTGTTTGATAAGAATGAAAAAAATAAAGAACAAGAAAAGCAATTTTTATCGTTTATAATAATAATTCATTGTTTTATGCAAACCTATGTACTCATTATTTGCATTCCAAATAGCAAATACAACTAATTAATTATTTCATGATCTTTAACCAAAAAAAAAGAAAGTAAAAATTAAATGAATTAATTATAATTTTAGGTTATGTATAATTTCATTTTAAAGAAAAAGAAGAGAAATGATTTTTTAAACTAAAGTTTTGGAACAAACAGAGATCATAAAAAATGATAAAATTAATTACTCAAATAGAAATTTTGCACTTTAAAATAAACAAGTATTAAAAATACTTGGAAATTGATTATTCATTGATTACTTGTACAGAATAGTGAAATGAATTTTCAATTAATATTTTATCGAAAATCAATATTTCAATAAAATTCAATAATTTTATCTTTCACTATCGTATTGCTCCTTTTCATTAAATTAGTGATTGCATAAATCTAATATGCAAATTATATTGACCCAATATCGATTTGTTTGCATTAGGTTCTACTGGGCTTTATTAGGCCCTTTATTCGTAATGTGTATATCAGATCTCTCGTTTGCTATTTATATTATTCATATTCAGGTCTGTAATTTGACCTGAAAAGAAACAGATCAAATTTTGAATTATTATTAATATTCGTTTCATTGATCAAATTTATGGTTCTTTTCCGTCTAAATGGAATAAATTGCGTTAAAGTTCCGTTTTGGTTACTGTCGAAGTTAACAAAAAGAATTCAATCAATTAAAAATTCTTTTTTTTTTTCGCATATTAGATTGTGAGAAATGTTTTTGAAATTCAGGTCAGTCCATTTTTTGATATTAAAATAACCATATATTGAACTCTAATTAAATAATAATTTTTCGACATTTATTTAATTTTTGATTTCATTTCATCATTTTATTAAGTAAATTAAGAAAAAAGAGATTTAGCAATTAAAAACTTCAATTTAAAATTTAATCTTAAATTTGATCTGAATTTTATGCTGTAATCGAAAATATTTGAATAAAATAATTGATTGTAAATTGTAAAAATTGGAATTAAAAAAATTTGGCAGAAATAAATTTCAAAAATTTATTGCATCGAAAAATTATTATTTAATCATATCCCGAATTTAATTTTTAGAAAAAAAAAGAAAATAAAATTAAAATTTTTATTTAATCTTTTTAAATTATCAAAATAACTTTTATTCTGATAAAATGATGCAGCGATTCTAAACAGAATATTTGGAAATAAATGGATTAATCAATTCTTCAGAATTAATCTTTGAGGTATTTGCAAATTTGACCTTGAAAAATTTAATCTCTAAAATTCCATTCTATGCAATTCCTTTTAGTTGACGAAAAATTGTTGACAATTTGAATACCATCGTAACTGTTCAAATTGCATAAATTATCCAATTTTATCCTTTATTCTCTTTCGGTTTGCCTATTCCGGAAAACCGGTTTCCCTTTCTTTCAAGCATTTTATAATTAATTATTTCATTTTTTTTTAAGCAATAATAATTGCATGAATATATATTTGAATGTGAATGTAGTCAAAAAATTTACTTAACATTAGTATAAGTTTTAAAACATAAAAAAAATTCAAATTTTAAATTTAAAAATGAAAAACTATGAGGATTCTTTCTTTTTTTCTTCAAAATTTTATCGTTTTGAATTATGAAAATTCTTTTTTTTTTCGAAATTTTGTCGAATGAAAATGAAATAATTGCTATTTTGTGAAGAAAAAAAAATAGTAGATTTTCACAATTTTTTTTTAAATGTAAAAATTTTTTACAATTTTCATGATCGCTTAATTAGTAAAAGCGAAGAAGCATTTTTGTTTTAACGTGTTTGTTTGTTTCCATAATTATGATTAATTATGCGATTTGAATGATTAATTAGTGTTCTTTATTATAAGAAAAATCTTATTAATTTGAATGTAATTGTTTTTTCATTGATCACTCCTTACTCTTTTTTTTTGTACTAAAATAGTTACACACTCCTTTCTCTTTTTTTTTGTACTAAAATAGTTACATAATATTTTTTGGTATCATAATAAATTTCATTTGTTTAATTAATAATTTGATTAAATATTAAATAATTTTTTTTTTTACTTTGACGCAATTACGCTATATTGCGTCAAAGTAAAAAAAAAATATAGCTAGAAGAACAAGTATTAAACAAAAATAGATAGAAATTATTTGTTGAAAGAAAAAAATAAAAATGGAAGAATATTTAATCAAATTATCGGAATTCTTACCAAATATTAACAATTTTTGAAGTGTTAGTACTTGAATTTTTTTTACAACAAATTGGAAAAATTTTTTAATTTTTAGAAATAAAATGCAAAAAAGTATTTATTTGATTGCAAAATAATTTGGTAAATTTCAAATAAAATGGAATTTTTAATTCATAAAATGGTATCATCAAAGTAATTTAGGTTTTAACAAGTTTTCTTTCATTTCTAAGAATTTTTTCCTTCTTTTTTTTTCCACTCCAAAATTTTCTAGTTTTATTGACGTCAAAAAATTTTGTCTTTTTTTTAGAAAGTGTAATAGTCAAAAAAGGACAGGTATATATTTTCGTGTCACACATCCACGTATGAAAACTTGTTGGTGCTTGTTATTACATAAAAATTGTAAACATTTCTCATGCAAATTTTATCCGTATTTTTTTATATAAATAACAGCTTTTTTTTTAAAAAATGTTTATTTACTATCACTACTATTTTTAGAATTCAATTAAATTTTTTTTGCGATTTTTTTTGCGACTTTTTTTTTGCCTTTTCACGTAATAATAGATATATTTTACCGCGTAACATTTACCACATAATATTTTTCTTATCATTTGTAGTTTAATACTAACGTAAAATTTTTTCATGCAGTATTTTCTTCATCACCTAACATAAAAAACATTAATATTTTATCACGCAATATTTCCTTTATCAAGTAATATCTCATATAAAAAAAAGTGAAAAAAAAAAAAAAAAAGCATCCTTTGAAACCAAACAAAGAAAAAAGAATTTGTTTCAATCATATTTTGATGAAGAAATAAGATTTTTCCTTTCCTGGTTTCTTATGAATCAATTCATTTCAGCCATTTTGTTATTTAAATTAATGAAATTTTTATGAAATGATAAATTAATGATCTCCTTTCTTCTTTTCTTTTTTTCCATTTAAAAAGATAAAGTTTGGCTAATTTTTCCATTTCAGATATTTTCACTTCAATGTTCATTTCATTTCTTCAATCGTTCATTTCATTTTTATAATATTTTCGATTTCATTTCATTTTCTTTCCACTCAAGTTTTTTTTTTTTTTTTTTTCATTTCCTTTTTATCAGTTTCTTTGTTTTCTTTTCTGCTGTAATAATTACTAGAAATCGAAAATATTATATTATTTTACTCACAAAAAATAGTTTCAAAAATCAAGTATTAAATACGAATTATTTTATTTGACATAATTATTTAATTTCAGATATGCGGAATAAATTGATAATGGTAGCATGTGCGAGTGTCATTTATATTTATTTATCGAAAATTTTTATATTTGAAATTTAAAAATTTCTGAACAAAATATGAATTTGAAAGTTAATAGTTTGCTTTCAGTATTTCAAAAAAATCGAATTATTTTGATATTTTGTTAATTTATCATTTAGAAATAGAAAAGACATAAAATTATATTTTAAACAAAACAAATATCAAATTTTCAGCTTCTCTTCCTAAATAATTATAGAATTCAAAGTATTCTTAAAAATTAGGCACAAAATTGAAAAAAAATTAAAAAATGAATTTAAAGCTACTGTTATTAATTTCTATCCCACAAACAATTTGTTGACATCTTTAAAGGATATTTTTTGATAAATATTCGAATTAAATGAAATGAAATAATAAAAATTAGGCACAAAAAGTAAAAAATAATTGAAAAATAAATTTAAACAAAAATTTATCATAACATATTTCGTATACAACATCTATTTTACAAAATGTTCAGGCATTTTATCTCAAAATTTAAGTATTGCAATTTAATTAAACATTCATGATATTTTACAAAATTATATATTATAGAAGAAACATAAAATAAATATCATTTGTCAATACTCAATAATTAAAATAGCATTTAATAATTGGAATTAATTTAGATTTTCATTTATCAATTAATCATTTCCATCAGCCTTATTTATATTTTATCAATTCTTTGGTACTGTTGAATGATATAAATTCATTCTTTTTTTATAAATACATAACTTTGTAAAATATAGTGAATATTTAATTAATTTAAAAATTAAGATATTAAAACAAGTTCAAATATCGGAAAAGAAGTTAGAATTTCAAGAATTCGAAATCATCAGTGCAATAAGATGAAATTATAGCAACTGTTATCGCTTTTTCTTTCTTTATAATTATTGTTTCCATTATTACTATTATTATTAGTGGTATTGTTATTTATGATAATTATTAATTTATATCATTCAATGATATTCAATAAACTCAAAAAAGTATTTAATAACCGAAAATAATATATATAATATAAAACAATAAAAGTAAAATAAATTATTATAATAATTGTTATGATTTTACGACATTTATCTAATTATATTAATAATATTAAAGTTGACAGAATATTCATTGCTAAATGCATATAATGCTTTTATTGATTCAAAATCAATAATAATTCAAAAGGAATATCGATAAGATAGCTGATCGATCAATTTGGGATGATTAATCAATCGTCGACATCAAACAAATAATAAACCTTTTTATTCCAATTATTGATTTTGTTCCATTTTTCAAATTTCATGTGTTACTCAACTACTTTTAACTACTCTCTCTATTGTTGTTGTTGTCATTTATTGTTATCGTTTACTATTACGTTATAATTAATAACTTATTCATTCTTTTAAAAATTTTTTTATCACTACTACATTTGTTCTCTATTTTTGTTGTTATTTATTGTTATTATTTTGTTACTACTTTTATTCTCTGTTATTGCTGTTATTTATTTCTATTGTTTACTATTATTTTCCATTATTATTTCCATTTTCAGCATTGAAATCAAACGAAAAATCGATTTTTTGCAAAAATGCAATGGATTGGGTGGTTTGATGCATTTCGAGAAAATGGTGATCCAACATTTTTTGGTGATAATCGAACACCTGTGGTATTCGATTTACAAATTTTCGCTCTATCATCAGTATTTATTACACCATTTCTAGCCTTTTTAATTATTCTTCCCGGTGTACGACATTATCGATTAGCGTCAACGATCGCATTCGTAATTAGCGTTGCGGTTGGTGCAATTATTTTAAGTAAGTTTCGAATTTCAATTTATTTCTTTACTTGGATAAATTTTTATAAACTAATCATTTTACGATAATTATAGGAGGAAACTTGCTTGTTTTTTTTTTTTTTTTTTTTTTTAAATATTAATTATTTGGCAGATTGTAGATGAAATATATT
>JAOVVO010000301.1:0-92803 GCA_028564675.1 Onchocerca lupi
GAAAAAAAAAAAAAAAAAAAAAAAAAAATACGGTGTCTATTTCGCTCTTTTTTTTATGGACTTTTTAATTCGATATATGAGGTCGGTTTCAAATCTTATGAGCTGTGCAGAACGTGTTTTCATGAGATAAAGTGTTTGTTGTAATGTTACTGAATGTAGTTTCCGTCACAATTTCCCCATTTGTGTTATGAACTAAATCTTAACGATATGTGCGGAATGTAAGAAATCATGCAAAAAAATCCGAATGACTCGGTCACAACGTATATTTATATTGCTTAAGACGTTACTTCCGGAAACCTACATGTGGCAAGAATTTTTTTTCAATTCATTTCTAAGCAAACTGTTTACTTCAGCTGTGATAATTCTTCATCTGCACTAAGATAGTTGTTTCTACGTTTTCTTAAGTATTTTCGGTAATGGTTACTCTTTCATATTTTCATTTCATATTGTTTGTGTAGAATTTTGAATATTTAGAACGATTTTTGTTTTGTTCTGCGTTTATACACTGTTTATCAGTTTTTCTAATCTCTTAGGCATTCCTTTCAGCCCATTTCCAATGAATATTACTGCTTGGGTTATTTTGCGAAAAAAAATGTTTTTTCTTTTCTGCGACTAATAAATTCGTCTGGGTGGACATGACTTTCGTGATCTCCAAGCATCCATACCAGTTGCTCCCTATTCATCTAGATAACACACTTCGACCGTCACATGTGCATTGGTTATCTCTGAAGAAAGAAACTGTCACAGAGTTTGTTAAGACGTGAATGAACGCGAGAAATTTAAATTTCTTATGCAGGGCTAAACAAACAATTTCAGCTCTCTATAAACCAATTCAAATCTATTCCAGAAATAATTAGAACAGGGAGGAAAGAGCACAGAATGAACTGAAGCACATCATGCAATTGACTTGATGTTGACCATTTGGAATACAACTGCTATTGCTATTACAACAAAGCCTTTGTCATACGTACATTAGGTTAATTCTCGAGGAAGAAGACAGAAGTGGGAAGTGGTGAAATGCACGACTTAATCGTACGTATGATTTAGTCACGATGCCACCAATTTGTGATACGGCCCCGTCATGATGAGGCAAGGCCAGATGATGGAGAGCGGGGTGGGGAAGGATAGGAGGATGGATAATGGTTATCGCGGTAATGGTTGTGCCCATTAATGTGCGTTGATTATAGTGTTGGTTTGTGCAAAGGTACACCCATACTCACACACTCTCACACACATCTGTCTATCAT
The DNA here is from genome assembly GCA_028564675.1 of Onchocerca lupi. Lineage (NCBI taxonomy): Eukaryota > Metazoa > Nematoda > Chromadorea > Rhabditida > Onchocercidae > Onchocerca > Onchocerca lupi. Next base: position 1,248 of record JAOVVO010000301.1, read on the forward strand.
GCATTGAATATTATCATGATGAGGGAAATAGTAGGATGTCACCATGAGCTGCTCCCTGCATGATGCAGGATGCAGTCCTCTTCCTTCCCGCCTTCCTCCTTTCCTTTCCTTTCCACACGTGGAGTTAAGGATCGGCAGCAGCAGCAACAATAGCAGCAGAAAACACTTTCCCTGCCATGCATATACACTTACATTTATATATGTACACTACCTCACATACACAGAGACACATATATAGATATATATATATATATATATATATTATGTATATAATATACACACATGCAACCTAAAATTACTCACTGATAACGAGCTGTAGCAAAGTGGATGGACGGGAAATGTACAACTGTGACTGCGCAAGGTTTGAGCGGATTAGCATTATCATCAGTTACAGAAGCAAACCCTTTTTGTCTATTGAGGAAATGTGTGAAATGTGGATAGAAGAATAAGTATAAGGAAGCACATACGAAATAAGGAATAGTGTGAGTAGTCAGTCATAGGACTGATATCGATGATGATTGGTGATGACGAGAGTATAACAAGGCCATTCACAATGAATGCAAACTGGAAAGACGCTTTTCGAGGGTGAACAACTGAAAGAAGGAAGAGGACGAGCCATCAAGAAAACAATGAAACATTGGAAGGTGACAGCACAGGCCTCTACCTCATTCATTTTCTCCTTCACCCCACAAAATTAAAATCACAACCACCATGGTTAACATCCATCCTCCTTCCATCAGTCTTCCCCAATGTTAAAATGAGTAGTATCAACCAACCAACATCAATCTATCTCTTTCCCTCCCCGCATAAACATTGCGGACATTCACAATCAGTCCAACGATGCCCTTTCATTGTAAGTGAAAAATGAGATCCCAATGCATGATATATCTCTTCAGTCCAATTAACCGTTATATAAACATGTTCAATAATCATAGCTGACCTAGTTCTAATCCTTACACATGAAAATTGCATCCTATCCCTTTCTGACAACGAGCTCTATTGATCCAAAAAGTAGGACTATACTTCAAGTCGATCAAATCCACTTCGCCACTGTCTGAGTGAGGTAAATCAAAATATTCGAACTTACAAATTACAACACTTATACCGATCCAGGAAATCCATTTAGCTAAATCAGCAAACAAGAATGGAAATCATCTCCATCATAAAATTAAAAAATTTTGCTATGCATTTTAGAAATTCTGAACTTTTCAGAATCTGGATTTATCATCTCAGTAGCTGAATCAAATGCATTTCCAGTCGGTGTACAAACTCTATAAAACTATTATGTACTGTATTTTTCTCTTATTGGGAACATTTGGACGACATTTTTAAAACAGTTACAAAAAACTTTTGCTCGCACCATTATAGGATATTATGCACGTCCATTACTCAACAAACAAATTACGTGAAAAAAAGATGATGAAATGACTATGCGAGAAAAAGAAAAAAAGGAATTGCAAAAAAATCAAATTCTTTTGACACAGGCTTCTACATGAGAATTAGATTGAATTGATAAAATCAATTTGATTTCAAGTTTGAAAATGTATGATGAATTTGAGAACAATTATGTGCATAAGAGATGGTTTACACCAGTCAAGAAAACAAACAAAAATGCTATTGTGGAATGGAAAATACAGATGAAGTGAATAAAAGACACACTGGTAATAGAGAAAAGAAAAAAATAAATGAAAAGTTGAAAAAAATGAAACAAACAGGTAAAGCTCGGTAGTGCAAAACATGCGTACACAACGGTTTGGAAGTAAGAGATTATGCTTATGCATCGGTAGTTTCAGAGGAAAAAAAAATGAATTGAAAAAATTAGCTGCTTAAGAGCTAAAAAGGGAAAGCTACACATATATTAACGAAACAAAAAGCACAAAATATTAAAGCAGTGTCTTTGAAAATCCTTAAAATGGAGAAATTTTAAAAATATGATGAAAATGACTGGAAAAACCCGGCTGCTGGTCGCTATACATAACAAAGTGACTGTTCAAAACTGGAAGACATTTTCAAAACAATGAATATGCTCCAAAACAAATTTCCGAAAGAAAAAAAAATTCAAAGCATTGGAGCTGCACAGGCCCGACTCCAACCAACATCTTAATTCAGAATCGAAGATTTTTTATTCTCTTTCTTCCTCCATTTAATTTTCATTTTAAAGGCCCAAAACTTGACTTGCTTTTTCATTTCTCTTAAAGTCTAGCGAAATTGTAGGCATTTTATTTCATTTCAAAAATCAAACCCAGAAGGTAGTTCAAAAATCATAAATATAGTCCTGAATCCTTTGAAAAAAAGCAGCCAAGGCAACTCCATCTGATTATATACATAAGTGAGTATCAAACACAGCAAAAAAGAACTGCGGTAAAAAGAAATAAAAAAAATTGTGCCCATTTGCATAAGCATAAAAAACTGTAGAAATTGTTCCAAATGATGAAGTATTATGCCAGATAAATCACATTTACTAAACCAAAAAATGAGAAAAAAAGAACAGTAAACCAGATCAAAATACGAAACGTATGTACTCATTCGCAAATTTGAAGAAAAAAATGTAACTTCTGCCGTCTTTCTGTGATTAGGTTGAGGAAGAAAAAAAGGATCACTTTTCACCTATGGATATAGAAGTACCACAATCAAATGGGCGCCGTTTGATTTTGGGCTTGTAACGTATTCTGTTGTTCAAATAATGGTTGTCCATTGAGATTCCCCTGCAATGTATTATGCTGCTGTTCTAGAAGTGCAAATGTAGCTGCAGCAGAAGGTGAAATGGAAATTAATGATGAAAGGACCGATTGTGGATTAGATGCAGCATCATCTTCTTTGACACGACGTCTGAAACGCTGTTGGATGATATCCTTTCGCATATGAACTGGTCGATTTGTCTGAAAAAAATCGTTTATGAAAATTCGCTCTATAATTATTAAATATCCATCTTCCGAGTTTTCTAGTAAGAAATATAATGTATGAAATGAATCAAGTGTTCCGGGAAGTAAAACTGCTACATATTAACCAATGCAGTCTCGAGAGAGCACTTTTGTCTGAAAAAGATGTAAAACAACTTATGGAAGGGAAAAAAAGCTTTCAAATCAGTATGTCTAAGCATACAAGCGAGATAAATTTTGTGTCATAACGGATTCAAAAAATGAATAAAATACGGAAAGAAAAGAAAAGATAAGTAAACTGCTGATAAGCGGATTTATAATAGATGGAGATGTTAATTGGTTACCAACAACTAATGAAGACTTACCCTATGTAAACGATAATAAAGGCCGCACGCATTGCATACTAATTTTCCAGTCTGATCCCTCCTCCAAGCTGTTGTCTTTGTTGTCAAACAATTGCTGCATCGCGACATCGATGGAGAATTGTTGTTACTATTATTACTTGTATCTTCCTCCTCCTGAAGAAAAAAAAAAGAGGAAAAAACTCCGGATCAGCAAGAACACGAAAAAGTAATAAAAAAGTTTTTTTTCTAAACTAGTAACTTCCAAAATACCATTTATAGGTATTAGAAATGGAAATTTATCCTAAAAGACTAATGGAAGTTTATTTCATCAATATCAAAACTATATTTCTATCAAAAATCTCCTCCCTGAAGAATTATCATTACATAACCCACAAATATTACAAATCCATTTAAGAATAATCCTAACAAACTCAAGAAGGAGCTTACTTCCATGACGAGGTCATTCATACCATCCTCCGTGCTATTCGGTGTAGACGAAGTAGGAGGATGCGCTGCAGTTGGTTGCTGACAAAGCATTGAAAGAATATTTTGCTGCGCCGCTGCGTTCGCTCCACCAGTGGCCATCAAATTTGCGGCCAATGAGAAAGAGTCAAAAAGTGCTGCTGCTGGATACATGAAACCGTCCGTCTTAACAGCCTCATCTATTGGTTTTTGATTTACAACTGAATCCTGCAGTGAATCGAATTTGCACGCACGAGAATATCCAAAATATACATTTTTTTAAAAAAAAAGGAACTGCATCATTGGTTAAAATGTTAAATGCAATACTACCACTATGAAATCGATTCCAGAAGTATCCTACGAGGAAAAAAATTGAATGATCTATTCAGGGAAATTATGCATATTAGATACTTCATATATTTGGATCTTATCCTTAATAACAAGTCACGAGAATACCAATATTTTACAAGCGCGTTTGCGTCAAATATATCTTCGTTGAGATATACCGTGATCAAAGCTTTTTCAAATCTTTTAATAATTACTTCAAAATACTCTCCTTAGTCCTCAAAATAACCTATTTTGATTCCATCTAACACATATATCTCAAATTTTTAGAGAGTACTGAGCGTAAAAGCACTTTTGCTTCAGTGTTTTAACAAAGTTTTTTCTAAAACAGAGCTGTATACTTACCAGATTCTGAGCAAGCAAATTATTTTTGCTGTTAACTTTCTCTACTTTATGTACTGTTTCCCTGTTTGGTTTTCGTTTCCTGCTACCGCTCAGTGCATGATTGTGATTATCTGTTGGTATCACCTCACTAAAAATTGAAGTCTTTATGAGTGTTGCCTTGAATTAAAAATCCAAGACCAACAGAAACAAATCTACGAAAGTTTATAAAAAAGTTGGAAAAGTAAAGAAAAAGAACATCTGAACACATTTACCTTTCAGTGTTTCCTATTGTTGTATCACTATTCTCAAGCAGTGAAGGCGATGGTGTCTCTTTCTCATCTGTTCCACATTCCGAGATCTAGAAAAAATCAATCAACAAATGTGGCTAACACTTTGCGATTTTATGATTTTATTAAATTCTAAACCTGAATGAATAAAAAGAAATATCCCTTAACTGCTGCGCAATGACTGCATATCGTTCTAGTACAGCAGCAAAATTATAATACTAAAAATGCAGAATGAAATTAGAAGTTGAATGCAAAAAATCATTAAAAAGACAATCAGGTCAATCTTTTTTGTAAATGAATCAAGTGAATCGAAAGAAAGTTTTAATTCAATAAAATCATATTCCATTACAAAATTACAAAGACAACAAGAAATATGCAGAGAAGAAACCCAGTATCAATAAATTTCGGTGCTGCGACACTAAATTTTAGCAGCAAAATCAAGATTCCTAAATGAAACTAGTCATACCACTTCATCTTTCAGAATTATCGACCTCTCGACCGTACTGTCATCTTCGGCACTCACTGCTACGTCAACTCCGTATCCAGGTTGCCTGAGCGCAAATAATGTTTCAACCCGCACACGTAATTGATCCAACTTATCAGACAGTTGCGCAACACAGTCCTAAACTCAAGAAAAAACATAATTCATAAATCATATTTTGTATTACCAATCAATAATGATTCTTACTTAATTTTCCAATTGTAATAAAAACTATCTACAACAGAGACAGAGTACCGCTAACTCCTTTGAAGTACGATGCATTTGCACAAACGATTGAGCGGATCTGCAGACATCTCATATACATAAAGACTTTTAAACCAACTACCTCTAAAAACTGTATTATTAGTTACTAAAACAAACCTTTATATCAGCGTGAAGTTGCCGACAAGATGCACAACCCATATTTGTAGTTAATGGGAGAGGCGAAGAAGCAACCATTGTCATCCTTGCTGCACACACATGCACTCACAGAGAGTTCTATCTCGAATGTTTCTTCAGCTGAGATCGATGATGGTGCCTTCAACAAAAAGAAATGACGTCGTTTTTTGTTACCTTCAAAACAAGACGCCCAAGCAGTTATGATTTACAAAGCTGGAACAAGCAGTAAAAGAAAAAGTCCATAACAATGATAATGAAAAGCGAAAGAAAGAAGACGAATACCAAGAAAATTGAACAACTTATATTTTAACACAAACATGGTGATAAATGATATTCACACTATCTGGCTGTTGCTATTAAAAAAAAAAAAAAGAAAAAATCGAACTCGTGTGGATATATAGTTGCTAAAACAGCAGAACTGTTTTAAAGTGACGTCCACAGGCAAGAGAGCTTAAAGCCTAAATAACAATCTAATGATCGTAATAACTGAACATGTTAAATACTCGAATTACATGAAGAATTGAACTACATGGAAAAACCAGGCATCCAGAGAATGGATTTCTTTTGAAATAGTGCTGACAAAAAAGCAAAAAAAAATCTTTAAACAATGTAAATTTTGTAAAATCGAAGATGAACAGCGTGATGGGTGTTGAATACAAAGGGAACAGGAAAATGGAGGAATACTCAATGAGTCACATCAATGAACATCAGCAGTACCCTCTGCGAAACCAGTTCACAACACGGTCACTTGGAGCAAAAGGAGGAGGAAGAGGAGGAACAGGAAGGGTGGGAACAGTAAGGAGAGTACGTTGTCACCTAGGTTAGTTATCGAGCGAGAACATAAAGTTGTCACCTAGATTGGCACAATGAACTGTTTTTGCTCAATTGGATACTACTACTAGCTAGATTCAGTGCCACCTGCAACTGCAACTGCAACACTACCTGCTACCACGAATATTTTCCGCTCGATGTCGTACAATTCAATCACACATATGTCACCAAATGATAGGCACGCCTCTTGTATGCCACAGAGGTTATTCCCTCATTGTTATTTATTTGCATATCTCCAATCGTCCAACCTCCACCTCACGACTTTCCATTACTTCATCAGTTCATCGTCACCAACTACAAATATTCACCTATTCTTTCTTCAATTGATTCCATCATTAACCGTAACTCCGTTCTGTTCTGTATATCAGTTTATAAATAGTGAAAAAACAATTCCCAAGATAGCATCTATATATAAATTTTTGCTTCTTTACAGCACGCACATGCAAACCTGATGCCATTTCGACAGCAATTCATAATACTATCATAAAATTCAAATCCATCTCAGTTTTAGTATTAAAATGTATTATATTTCATGAGTATTAAGCAATTTTTGCGCATACTTGCTACTTTTTCCCTCTTCTGCACATTGCCAAACGTGTGTTGTTGTAAATCTTGTCAAGCAAGAGGTTCAAAATTTACTGATGATTAGCACGTAGCACTCAGTAAATTTACAATGAAAGTATGACATAAAAATGGCATTAACAGTGAGCAGTACTGACCACCTGAACTGAGTATATGGTTTAAGCTTTGAATAAGCTATATGGATACTTCGCATAGCAGATGAAACAATCAAAAAAGAAGCACGATGCAACTAGTTAGCAAGCATAGAAAATTCTTCTGACGATCAAGATAGTTCATCTTTCAATTAATGGATCATTAGGTGTTGTGATATTCATAAGTGAAATGTGACAGATAGATTATTATCCAGGCAAGATAGCACATAACAAAAAAAAAAAAAAAAAAAAAAAAAAAAAAAAAAAAAACAAAAAAAAAAGAAAAAAAAATAGCTATGCGTTCTGAAATTGGTCACCACAAGTCATTAGTGGGATTCAGTCAGATGGTAAGTTGAAAGATGTCACAAAAAATAGAAAACTAAGAGGATGAAGTTAGTTTTAAAATGATGAGACACGGGAGTGACGGAACGCTTGACAGTTTCAAACAAAGATATTAAAACATTAAAACGTGAAAAGTCAGCATGAATCACGAAAAGAAAAGCAATCCGACGGCTTGCAAGCAAAGTTTCAAATCAATGGAAGAAGAGCTCTGGAAAGATATAGTGGAGCTGTATGAACGTATTACAGGTAGAACGTCAGACAGTGATCATTTTGCACCTGCGACTGATTAACTTCAACCACCGCCAGTCAATAGCATCAACATAACACATCACTACAGTAACAGTGATAATAACTAACAACTGTTCGAAGTATCATCGGGAGATTTAACATTTCATGCAGGTTTACTATTATGAACTAATATCGGCCATTTGGTAAAGTGCCAAATGATAATGATGACAACGATCACATCAACTGACAACATCATTAATAACGTTTAACAGCTTGCAGGGAGGATTAATGCATTCACTGATTTATGCAACCGACAATATTACAGTGAACATTTTTGCAGATATTTTACACTACTAATCAGTAATCAGCTAGGCTCGTTGACTAGTAGGCCAAAATATGTTCACTAATTCGTGATTTTAATCGATGATTTTCATTTTTGTCATCATGATACAAACTAACAAATTTCTACTGCTTACGAATGATGATACATCTATTAGGTTATACAAAAAAGAGCACAAAAGATGCGACAACTTCTAAACTGCCTATTGGAGCATATGAAGATCATGAAGCTAGAAAGCCGTGTTGTAAAAACACTATGAGCACATTATCTATGTAAAGCATGCTTCCAACAACACCTCTTCTACTTAATAAGGTGTTAATAAGCACGACAATGTAACGCATCAGTAGTTTTTTTTAATAACATTACAAAGAATCCTATTTACGAGGATCCGAATCGACAAGAACAAGGGCAATAACAATAAAAGAATAATAGTGGAAGTGGGAGAGTCGAGTGATGGTACCAGCATCACGACTTGGATGGGTGAACAGGTCACGTAGTTACTGTGGGTTAGGAAATGGAAGAGAATAGAGAGATGATGAAAAATGAGGAAGACATGATAATACTAATAATAATAATATCTCATCATCAGTAGCGAGCAACATAATCTGTCACAAAGACCAACGATCTCGATCAATCACTCACTACAACACCTCTGTCCCGTTCTCGCCTTCGCTTACAACTACGTCCTCGTCTCGTCTTGTCTCGTCTCTTCTCGACGAGACGACGGAGGTTCGATTGTTAGTGTTCCTCTTGTCTCACCTCTCCGTGTTGCTTGCTTCGCCTATTATCGAAGTAGAAGTCGAAGTAGTAGTAGTAGCTAGGGAGGTAACGAGGTTGATGGCTGGTGGAAGTAATCATGTTGCGGGGGGAGAGGGGGGGGGGGGCAATAGTGACGACGACGACGATGACAGCAGTAGTAATAGTAGTAGGAGTAGGAGTAACCCTTTCGCCCAATCTCTTCTGATAGCACTTATCATCATCAACTCATACTAACTCAGAAGCAAGAAGAGAGACAACACAGCAGGAGAGCCAAGCAACACTAATCAACTCAACAAAGCAGCACCACCACTCCTACTACTACTCCTCGAGAGCCCATTGTTAGTCATCTTCATCCTCACCCTCATCCTCATCCGTATCCTGTCACTCCCCGTTGACACTGTCCCCTTGTCCCCTTCCTTCCATTATCCTCGTTACTGTGTGTTAACACACATACCATAACCCTTCTTAACATAACATTCAAAATTTACTCAGAAGTGAAGTCAGTCAATCATTAGTAAATCACCTACAAGGAACTCATCTTCCCTCCTTACCTTCCGCCACTTAACCGACTCAAATCATTCCATTCTTAACAACTAGTGCAAACAGAAAGATCGAATAATCACCGACAAATCAAAACTCATTGCGACCGGATGAAGAAGCGATGCTCCCCTCTCGTACCATCTGTCAACCACTGCTCCAAATCTTCTATCCTCATGTAAACATCATTATCAGTATACGTGTGTAGTAGCGGAACTTCCCAGAATCAACTGAAATCACTTCCCGGAACAATCAACCTCTGATATAAATCCCTCAGCATTCTCATTGATCTGTGCTCACTCTTACCCCCTCCCCCCTCCTCCCCCCCCAGTTTCCCCGAAAAATAACAAACATGCAAATAACAGCATTCTCTAATGCTACCTTACACAACAACATCGATTTTCGCATCATATCAATAATAAAAGTGACAACTGCAAAATGCCGTAGGGCGACAACTCCTTATGAAGCTTATCAATACAACATTATCGATTTTTTCCGAATTTAATGGTAAGATAACGTGTCCCGTACTACAACGGGACAACGATAATCTCGGGTAATGAATGTAATGATGATAATCTAGATGGATATGTTACATATCATTGATCACTCCTGATAACATATCTCCCAAAAGCAGTGATAGCCCGAAGAACGGAAGAGGAAAGTGCAGGATACCAGCTTTTATGTACATACACTGCTAACGAAGTGTACGCATGCCTGAATGAAATTGCGTGTGCGTGTGTGCGTATATGTGATTAAAGCGGATAAGCGGTGGTTGGGAGAGTCAAACTTGACTCGATCCGACCTAGTTCCTCTTGATTCGCATATTTCCTTCCGGTAACAACATATCAGAGAATTATCTTGGATTGGGTGGATCAAAGAAGTACAAACACAGAAAATCGCTATGGGATCAGTGGTCGCATAAATTTTTTCCTGATGGTTTTATTTTTATTTGAATAACAAATGAGATAATGTAATTGTCAGTTGGACGAATGAAGAGATATGAGGAGGTGAAGTGATGAGGAAGATGGAGTAGGACAACTTATATCCGATATCTAAAGGAAAATGAACATAAAAACTTCAGATGAACATACAGAAACCTACATCGGGCGCTTCATTTTCTCAAGTGAGCCAGAATTTATGTTCTCTAGCTCCTCAATGGTTTTTACTAGACGGTTATGAATGATAGAATAAAAGTTAAGTTGACAAAATTTACAAAATCAAATATAATCTTGCACTCTACTATACAAAGATTCCATCTTCTTAGGAAGTCACTTTATTCCGTGGATATGACAGATCTGCAGAAAAGATTTTGTGATAAAAATCGAATGTTACCGAAAGAAACTACACAATGCATGGATTGGCTGGATGGTTGGATGAATGAATGAATGAATGAATGAATGAATGAATGAATGAATGAATGAATGAAACGAATGGATCGATGAATGGATGGATGGATGGGATGGATGGGATGGATGGATGGATGGACTGATTACTAAGTCAGTAAATAGTAACTGATGGGAAAGAGGGACTGGATAAAAATTTATGTGCTGAAATGGTAATCAATGTTTCCTGAGTGATATGCAGCAGGAGTTTGAAATGGGGTGCGCAGTCACCACCATCAGAATGCAAACGCACGATTGAATGGATGGGAAGGACGGAACGAGAGGTGGGGAAAATGGGAAAGGAGAGGAGACGGGCTGAGGACTCAGAGCAAAGGATTATGTTAATGGCTGTGGAAGAGACAGAGGTCAACTGAGCGTAGAGGTCATTTTCTTTAACAAATAAAACACCTGCTGATAGGGCAATCCTCGATCATCATGTCACGTCACATGTTATTTTCTTCCTTTCTCGAAATTTGCTTGCATCAGCGCTCTCCAACATTATTTCAGCTGATGCTAGTTACCTATGCAAAATCTTCTCTCAAAAAATCTACTGCAAAGGAATCAGAAATCATTCTGGGAAAAGGAAGGCAAGCAGAATAAAGCAGAATTCAGTCCTCATAAGAAAATCTAGTTTCATGCTCAAATTTTGATTTTGAATTGTGAGTACCAGAAACTGAACAACTCCGAGAAATCTTGTTCTTACGTTGCTGTATTGAAACTGAGAAAGGCGACTTAGACTGAAACGATTCTAGAATTCTATTCTACTGATCCACTACATTACGAGACTGCACTACGAGCTCTCATAATGTCTCTAGCTGGAAAATTATAAAAGGCTTCCATTAAAGCTAGATAATGAATAATAAATGGAAGTGTTATGATGGCATTTGAAGCGATATTTATTTCGCATGTCCCTTAACCACCTTCTAATTCCACACTTTTGACTAATTTAAGCAGAAAAAAAAAAGTAACCTGGTAGTGATAAAAGATGAAACATAGGAACATAGAGAATCAAAGAACTTGCGAGCATTGCTAATAAATTAGATATGAATCCAATCCAACCACATTTTGATACAGCCTAATCAGTTAGCAATTCCAAAACATTAACAAGAAATATCTTCAGAATTTCTGAATTAACGCCATCATCATATATGCATGCGATGAATAACCCAAAGAATGGATTTGTCATTGCACCAACTTGGCGCACTCTTACGTACCAGTCGATTTACTCACCAAGAAACAATGTACAAAATATCAGTTTTCCATGATGCAGCATTCTTTTCACTACCAATATAGCTAGCACAGATAACAGAATGGATTTTATCAATAAATGTCAAGGGCGATAGTTATCATCATCAGAGATATTTTGGCGAATTGGTGATATTGGCTGAGAAGAAATGGCCTAACTCACGGTCAAATAAATAGACACATGTGATCGTTAAAATCCACCCATTCTTACCTCTATATCATTTCTGAAACATATCTTTAGTATTTCTTCTATTCTTACCTGTGTCACGCACTTTCCATTTTTAGAGGTATTTTGTAAAACTGGAACTTGATGATAAAAAAAATAATGAATAGGCAAGAAAATATGCACTGAACAGGCACTTTTTGATGTCACCATCACGACGAACTTCTTGAAATGCAATCATAACATATCCTACAATATAACCCCACAAAAAAAATGTTCTGATACTTCATGATCGAAAGTAAGATACCAGTAAGTTTTAAAACAATGTTTTGAAATGCATCACATATTCCGAGAAATGCATTGATATTCTTATAGTTCGGGGTTGAGAGACTGAGACATTCTTCTAGTTCCGCTCACCATGCTTTCGATGTTCCTTCAGCGTCTGATGTTTTTGTTGTAGTGATTTAAGAGCGGAACTTTTATTTGGAGTAAATTAAACACGAGGACTTTCGCAAGAATCACACCACAAAAAGGAAGTAAGGTATGCTTAAAATAAGAGGTCAGGTGAAAACGCGAGTTGGAATTCACGAACACGACTTTCTTTTTAGCCTTGTTTTCTCTACACCTCTTTCAAAAAGACCGCCGGTGACCAAGCCAACTTTTTACAAACCCGAATAAGGATGTGGTGGAGTAGTGATTTGCACTTTCTGAAACAGGAACAACGCATGATTTAATCGCTTCGTCAATGTTATTTTTGTAGGTTGTATATAAAATTAATTACTTTCTTTTAAACATATGAAGTTCAGAAATGTCGCGAAAGGAAATGTGTTCAATGTGAAAAAATATTTTATCACCAAAAGGAAAAAACTGATAACAAGGAAATAGCGAAATATACATCCCAACACTTCTGAATTGATAAACATTAACAAACAAGTGATTTAGTTTCAACCTTCTAGATGAACGGATAAAATTCGGAATTCCACTTCAGAAAGCGAATCTAGCAGGTCCTTTGTGAAGTTCGGATAATTCAGAAGCTTTTAACAGTAATTGGCTATGAAAACTATAAATATTCCGTTGAACTTCTTTACTGATAACTTTACAATATCAGTTACATTATAGATTCATTCTTGGCTCGATAATAATAAATAATTACATGATGCAGCTAACAATTATTAGACTGAAAAATTTACTCCTAAAGCAGAACTCAAATTCTGAAGTTCGTGTGAATAGTAATATAAACATATGGACAATCATATCTTCATGAATAAATACTGCTTTGCTTTTCTAAATTATATTAATAACCCGTAATGACAAGATGATTGCATTTTCAAAATAGTTTATAGAGATATATTAAGCAAATTTTTGATACATGGCAAGTTTTTAGATATCATGAAAAAAAAATTTTTTTTCTATACTTATCGAGAAACAATGTTTACAAAAAAAAGCTGAACTAAAAAAAATGATAAACCCCAATCTTTCGATAGGTGTTCGTAGGTATCACATGAAATTCATTCTTTACCGACAGTTCAGCAATCTTGTGTACAAATTGTTGAAAAACTAATCATGAAAAAATCTAATCAATTTTCACCGTTGAATAAATTTTATGAATAAATTTTGCAGCACCCCAATAGCCAATGGTGCCGCACATAAATCCAAGGGCTGCACTAAACAAGCCCATGTACCCGAAATAGAACACCGTCTGGAAAAGCCCATACATCCTGAAAATTCAATTTTGTTCGATTTCTAGAACCATATTAATTTGAATTCAATAAAAATTTCGTGAAATTTCATTCGAATTAGGATAGTGAATTCAAAAATGACTAACTTTGTCTTGAACAAGAAGTAATAAATTGAGTAAAGATAGACGTAGAAAGATGTAGATGCTCCTGCCAGAAAGCTGGTCCATCTCCTAAACAAACCGTTACAATTAATTTATGAGAAATCTACGAATCTGTTTTAAATATACAAGAAAACCTAAGAGAGGAACAATTGAAATAGAATCATACCATCGATAATCTTCGGCATTCAGAAGGAAATAAGTGCACACAACTGTGACACACATTGTAACAATTGCAAGGATAAGAGTAACGAGCAACATGAAGCCATAAACATAGTATATTTTATATGCCCAAAATGATGTAAAAATGAAGTACCTGCAATTTTCAAGATAACTGTACTATTATAATAGAAATTCTGTTTATGGATTCTCTCCTTTCAAGAAATTGAAATTCACATTTCAATGAAGATAGAACCAAACGGTAGAACACCACCAAGAAAAATAATCAGTGACGGTTCCAGAAACCATTTCTTGTCCGGAATCGGTCGTGGAACAGCATTTACTCGACATGGATTGTCACTCTGTCCTTTCACGTTGCGTCCTGAGCTCAAAAAAAGTTGGAGTAATATAGTTTGTTTTATCAAAATTCCATAAAACATTTTTTCAGTACATCTGTATGAGATGTGACTAACCGAGTACAGTGCCCACTAAGGTTAACGGGAGAATAACAAATAAGCAAATAGCGGTGACAGCAAGCATAATTGTGAATGGAATGGCTCTTGACGCATGGTATGATATGGCGACAATATTAACCAAAAACGCCACAGATGATACCAAACAGGGTAAAAGAAATGCACCAAACACCATTTGACGTATCCACCTGTAAATTGATAAATGAAACTTCATAAATCTATTTAAAACCAGTTTTTTTCCCGCTGTAAAGTTGAAAAATAAAAAAATTTACTGCTTGCCACCAAACCGAGCATACATCGATCCACCAGCAAAGCCATTCACTGGCGATGCCGCGGCATACACAAAAATAGCGGCACTTAACAATGACCCTCTTCTGAAAAAAAAAAAAAAAAAATGAAATATAAAGTTCAGAATTATGTACAGTGTGAAATTATTCACTATCGAGCAGCCTATCATATAAGTATTTGTTTAACAGAAGCAACTTACTCCGTATAAAATTGGCCTATAATGGCAAGAATAATAGTTATTATTACAACCGTAAATACGTGATATCCAGTCCCAACTAGCGATGAAAAAAGCATTGGAAATGATGGCGTTCTGAATACATCTCCATGTACTTGTTTCCAACCATATTCATCACCTAGGTCACGCTCCTGGAAAGAAGGATCGTCTAAAAACAAAAGAACTTTACTGGATAGTAACAATCTCCAAAAATTATATGCTCACAGAAATTCTGTGTATGACAAATATTTTACGATATCGCAAATTTATGGAAAAAGTACAAAAAAAAAAAAAAAAAAAAAAGCTAATGAGAAAAATAAAATAAAAACTGATTAAAAATACCTCACCATGTCATCAAGATCTTCATCTTTTTGATAACGAGCATAATCTTTTTTCAATGTTCGCATCAATATCATCCAGACCAACCCAACCAGAAAGATTACCATCATGAAAGAATTGAAAATGGAGAACCAGTGTATCTAGAAATTTAGAAACTTGCGCATGAGAAAAACTGAACCAAATCTCATTTCTAAAAATGGACCTACTCGGTGCTGGAAGAAGGTTGGATCCAGATATTTCTCGAACCGTTTATCAAAATCAATATCAGAAATTTTCCAAGCAACTTCATATGTGAAAGAAATCGACGCACCAGGGATCAATGTGACACGTACGTCTGAGGTCACATTAATGTCCACAATCTTCAAAAAATATCATGAATTATTCGAAAAAGAAACTCCAATAAGATGACAATTTAAGTTAATGAGTGCAGATTTTAATTGAGATAAGAATCTAAGAATCAATCATAAGTAGAAATCAGATGTCTAAAATAATCAGACTAAGGAGGAACAAACTGTGACCTACTTGCTTTCCATTATAACCAATTTCTAGTTTTTTGTGCGTGAAAAGCCGATAATTAGGTGCAGTCGTTGATGAATCGATCTCACCAACCATACCTAAAATTAATTTTATTTCCAACTGACCAAAGGAAAAAGAAAACAATCATATTTAGGAAACAATGGCATAAACACAATCTCAAATTGCGACTACTTGAACTTTTTTACAGTTGAATGAAATTCGATTACTTACCATACATAGGTAGTTCATCAAGATACATTTGATACCAATAATTATTTCGCACTGCATAAATGAACTGCTTGTAATCTTCTTCACTAAGGGTCTTCTTACAAAATTCCACTTTTTCCACATTTTCTATAAAATGTTTTCTTCAACAAAAACAACTTCCATTTAGTGACCAATTAGAGTAATTTGAACGACCTAGTTGCAAATAATAACCTTTAAATTTGATATCCAATCCCGAATAATCAAGTTCAACGCCCAACAGTGCTTCTCCCAGTGTTTCATGATAATGGCTGATTGAGTGCTTCGGTCCTCGGCAAAAGGGTAACGAAAAATAAGCGTAAGTTTCCTGCCGATTACTGTATGGACCAACCGTATTCATCCATAACACAATCTTAATTTTACAAGAATAAGAAAAAAGCAAGTTCAAAAGTTGAAATGAGCTTGGTTACTAGATTTATACATATTTATTAGTTTTCCTCCAATAAAAGCCACTCCATCATGCGGAAGAGACATCGATCAGAATGTGCTTAGGTTCTGCGAAACTCTAAAACCAAGTTCCGATTACTTCAGCTATAATCATTCAACTCATTTTTAAGGTTAGCTCCTCAGCAGAATTAATTTAACATTCAAATGCGAAGAATGACTTTTGTCTGTCGTGATGAATAAATAGGTCTCACCACCTCATTCAAGCTAAGACAATGCCGTTTATTGACTAACGAAAATCAAAAATTCCCCCTATTACTGATCCAAAAAAAAAGAATACTAAATGGATGTCTAATATTCAGCTGCAAAATAATGGAGATTCTTTGATTTATTTCATGGCCAAAATAAGTAAATGTAATAATCATAGTAAGAGACTTGTGAATGAATGAACGCTGTTGACTAACCTCTTCACCCTCACGATATAAGTGATCGTGTTCATCGCCTTCCACAAAAAGATTTGCCCATAGCACTAATGCACAGATAACGCGACGCATTACTCGATGAAACCCAGAAAATATCATTCATATATTAAGCAGTAAGAAATGTCTATTTCAAAATTCATAAGTCGACGTCCCATTTTAAAAGGAAATAATCAATGATATCATTAAAATTTTGTGGTCATTTGAATTATATAATCAAATTTGCGCAAAATTTAACATATGAATGTAAATTAAACTAACAAATCCTAGCTCAAAACTAGCAATATTCAGTTTTTAACAATCAATAATATTCGTAATAGAAAAAATGAATTTAAAAATTCTCCGGAACCAAAGAAAATTCACTTTTTCAGAACTTCAAAAATACGTTCTATGTCAAAAATTTCTTAAAAACAAAATCACAAAAATCCAAATAAAATCTACAAATTTTTCAAATTTCATTTCATGAGATTTTGAAGCTCTTAATGCTCTAACGGTCAATTCATTCTTCTTCTAAATCATAATTATATCTTTTTCATCTAATAATTTGCAAAAAAAAAAAAAAAAAAAAAAAAAAAAAATATAGAAGTGTATCGAAAAATATTGAATGTAGATATAATGGAAACTAAATTTTAATTTCTTCAGCACTCTAGTTTCAAAATATTTCAATGTGTATCTTTGTATCTTTGTTATGCCATTCAAGATGATTCAAAATCAAAATTCGAAAATAGTTGTTTTCAAATGGACATACTAATAATTATATAATTTAGAAAAAACTTTTATTGCCTGAATGCATACAGTTTCATCTGAGATTTAAGATATTTTATTATGTTAGAATATAAAAATCCAAATATATGTCTCATGTTGAGGACATCTTTCTGAATTTTCAATATTCAGACCAGTCTCATATCAAAAAATGAAAAGAAAGCGTCAGGCAGTAAAAATGCAACATGACATATCTATTTCTAATGATAAACGAAGAATTCCATTCTAGCCCCAACATGATCGAACGA
Source organism: Onchocerca lupi (assembly GCA_028564675.1). Taxonomy (NCBI): domain Eukaryota; kingdom Metazoa; phylum Nematoda; class Chromadorea; order Rhabditida; family Onchocercidae; genus Onchocerca; species Onchocerca lupi. The sequence continues at coordinate 19,272 of JAOVVO010000301.1, forward strand.
GAAAGACAGATTATAAGAATGTTACGGCAAATAAATTTAAAAACTAAATAAATGTTGCTAGAAGTACATTTTTTTGTAAGGAACAATTCTTTATAAACTAAAAAATAGCTCAAGACTTTCATGTTAGAAGGAAACTTGTATAAAGCAGAGAATTAAGTAAACACAAAATACAATCACAAAATTATACCAGGCATTCTTGTATGTAACAGCAGGTAAAGTGAGAGCGTAGTCCATCTACGTTTGCTTTCACATAATTTCTAAAATGGTCAGAAAATTTAATGAAAACATAATCTTTCGGAGTTGTCACAACCTAACTATGAACTAGATAAAAATGGAATGTTTAACGGTTTTATAGAGGAGATCTGTAAGACTGTGCCTGACAGAGAGCCAGTCATTACAATTTTGAATAATACGGATTGAATAGTGTTAAAAAAAAAAAAACGTACTTCGTAAAGTTCAGATCTGTAAGAAAACTAATTTAGAACGAAAGGCAGTAAAGCGACATGGATGTGGGAAGGAAGTTGCTTAAGTTTCCATCGTTTTCTTATTTCAGATCATACCGATAAAAAGTATGTCATTCCATTTATTTTTCCACTTACCTTATATAATTTCACCTAAATTGATTTTATCAGGATTACTATAACGGACCAGAGATAGAAGCAAGGAAATCCAGGAGCAGAAATACCCATTCACTCATTTTCTTCATTATCGTTATTAAGCCACGAGAATCACTCTGCTCAATATACCCCAGCCCCCTCCAACCATGTCAACTTCAAATTTAGCGAGCTAAAAAACGAAAACGTCCTGATTTCACCTATTATGACACATCATGGGACGAACTTTGAGCTCCAAAGTCATTATGCAATTATTCGAGTCATGACAGCATGAGTGAATATTTGAAGATGTTTGTGTTGTGAGTTTGTTTATGGTGTAGTTCGGATGGATGGCTTGTTTTTCTATATTTTCACTCGCTAAATTGAAATTTTGATAGGAAAGGTAGTATGCTATGAATGATGTGTAGAGAGAAAGTTTGTAAGCAATGAAATCCTCAATGTGCGAATTGATTTCAAACATAGTGAACATTAAGGCTTTTTGTAGAATTTCAGAAATGGAGTGTGTTGAGAAGGCCATTTCTAGAGCCGTCAAATACCGAAAGTTTAATTCTTTAATCACTGAAACTTTCGACCTAGCTTGCGTCCAGGCAAAGGAAGCATTAAAAAAAGGGAAAACTCCTTTTCCTGTGGTTGTCAAAGATTGCTATATGTATGTTATTTATTTTTTCTTACTTTTGTCCATATTTTTCCAGCTTTATCCTGAAATATACATAATAATATTGACTGTCGTTTACTGCTCATTGATGTTACTTAAGATTTTAATCATTTTGTTATGGTTCAAAGCAATCGAGTTTTACGTTTCTAAAAAATTATTTATTGTTGTATCGGATTGGATTAAACGTTCAGCTAGGAAGCCGCTACTTAAAAGTCATTCTTATAAGCAAAATGAGTATGGAGACTATATGCGCATTACCGAAAATTTGATTTCACTCGATACTATTTCCTCATTTTTTTAGCCATCAAAATATTAGAATTGTTGTTTACATTGAAATTTTAGGATAAAGAAAGTTCGAACAACATGTGCATCACGAAACCTGTCAAATTTCATTGCACCGTATACTGCCACCATTATCAATAGACTATTTGAACAAGGTAACTTCTTTATGTGTTATGCTAATATTTGATATCTTGATTGAAATAACTGGAAAAAATTGTTTTCCCAGGTGGTTGCTTGATTGGGAAGGCTAACATGGATGAATTTTGTATGGGAACATCAAGTTCAAAAAGCCATTTTGGACCCGTAAAAAATGGATTAAGTGATGAAGCAAATCTTGAAACTGATTGGCGAAGTCCTGGTGGATCTTCTGGCGGTTGTGGTGTAGCAGTGCAACTGGGCATTTCGTCGGTGTTCGTAAAATTTTTATTAAATTTCAGTTTCACTTTTCTTGTTATTATACTATGTTGTCGTTTAACATAATGTATATTGAAATGAAAATATTACAGAAGTTTGGGATCGGACACTGGTGGTTCATCACGGAATCCAGCAGCATTCACTGGACTTTTTGGCTTCAAACCTTCCTATGGAGTCTTATCAAGATATGGGCTCATCCCTTTGGTTAATTCACTTGATTGCCCATCAATAATTGCTAAGACTGTTAAAAATTGCAACTTCTTACTTCGTAAGAATCCCATCTTTACAAAAATTTCGACCATTTGTTAAACATATTACTTTGATTTTTAGAATTTGTAATAAACTACCGGAAGTCTGTTAGCAGTGCTGGTCCTGAAGTGGCCGTATTTCATACATGATTGTGCGTGGATTTTCTGAGACAGATTTATGATGTCGGTATTAAATTTTTTTGTCTGGTCTGCTGCTAGTTCATATTGTTATAGCCAAAAAATATTGAGAGCTTTAAAAATGTTTGACTTAGGACGGCTTAATTTTTTGTGATTCTGCAGAGGTAATGAGTGGTCGCGATATATTCGACTCAACCTGTATTGATGCACCGTCATCTTGTTTTATGCAAGGAAGACCAATTAGTGGAATAATTGTCGGCATCCCCAAAGTAGGTAATAGAAGTTTGGAATTACTAATAATTTTATAAGGTTTTCCTAAAGATTCGCATAATTCCAAAGTTTCTCATGAAAAATTGTGTTTAGTTTATCCTTTGACAAGTAAATAATACAATTTGTAATTGTCTGACATTGTATCCTTAGTTAAGTTTATTGTTCACCGCCAGTAGGAATATCACAATGAAACATTATCAAATGAATGCTGGAAAGGTTGGAATGAAGCAGCAAAAGCTTTAGCTGTGTTGGGTTGTAAGATAAAAGAAGTGAGCATGCCGTCCACAACTTACTCTATAATTTGTTATCATGTACTTGCCGAAGCGGACATCACATCAAACATGGCAAGGTTTGTGGATTGAAATTCATATTTCGTGAAATTTAAATCCAAAAATACAACGTTGTAGGCGAAGTCGATGTAAGGAAATTTCCGTATTATATCTTTTCAGATATGATGGAGTCAAATATGGGCACAGATCAGATTGCGACAGGTCAACTTCCATACTATATTCTGCGACACGAAGTGAATCACTCAATGATGTTGTTCGTAGGAGAATATTCGCGGGAAACTATTTTTTGATGAAGTGGTATGACTTCAGTAATTTTGTTTCTTAAATTTAGGTTTGTCAAAAGCAACTCTGAAAATAAATTGTCGGAATCATATAAGGACCATTAGGTCGTTCAGTGCATTAAGTCTAACGCATACAACATATCAGTAATTCTTCGATCTGATCGGCGCTTTTAGGATATATGACTTGTCATGCTCTGACACTGTGTAGGCATTGCCAGTTTCATTCTTCGAGACTTCCACCCCGGGTCTCACAGGGATTAAAATTCAAGCTATTTCGAAACTTTTGCAGAATTGAATTATCTTGACAGATCAATTACAGCCATTACGACGAATACTTCGGGCAAGCCCTTCGTGTGAGACGATTGATTAAAATGGATTTCGATCGTGTCTTCCGAGAGGAAGACTGTGATGTCCTGTTAACTCCAGTAACAAGCAGTATACCACCGCTGTTTTCCGAAATTAGCGACGCCTATGGTTCCAAACGAGAATGTGAAGACGATTTTTACACACAGCCTTGTAATATGGCTGGTGTTCCAGCAATTTCAGTACCATTCACGAAAACGGCGGATGGATTTCCAATTGGTGTGCAGATTATCGCTGATCATTTGAAAGACGGTCTAACATTGGATGTGGCGGAAAAGCTTTATCAGTATTCTGATGCATAAACTGTAAAACAGTCATTTGGAGCTAAGCAGAATTTTACAAGTAATTTATAAGATATAAATTTCAGATGAAATTATTACTATTCGTACGTAAGTCATTATAACTATACATGTTTGTATCGTGTAAATAACGAATGAAGAATACGTAGCGTACTTTTTAAATCACCGTTTACAATATCCTGCACTCGGGCACGTGGTCGTTGAAAATCGGCTTCAAACATTAGCTGATACGCGAAAGTAACGTTCTGTATTTTTTGGTCGTACGTTAATGCCTAAAAAAATCAACACTCAACTTATATAAAATCGATCATAGAAAGAAGACTTAATGACCAAATTCTAAATAATTCAGAGCGATATGGTGCAAAATAGATACATATTAACTGAAATCGGTCAAACTATTTTTATTTTAAAAAATGAACAATAATGGCCAGAAAACTCCGAAATGAACTCTTCCAGCTATCAACAGCACGATTTACCTCAAACAAAAATGTCTGTGAGTACCTGCAAATCGAAATTGTAAAGCGGAACAAAGTATCCCTCTAATAAACCCATCAAAAGCACTAAATAAACGCCATCTTTGAACTGATTCTCCAGATCTGTTACTTCCAAGTTAATCTTGTTGAGGTGTTTGTTACAGAAAGCCAACAGAGAACTCTTTACATGAGCCAATTTGTCAGGTCCATAGTCGAACAGAGTATCGAAAGCATCCCTCTCACCCTAAAAATATCCATTATTTTCAAACTGAAAGCAAAAATGACTACTGTAAGAGAATAAGTTTAAAACCTGTTGGCTAGATGGTTATATTTTCAATTCAATTTTACAATGAAATGGACAAACTGACCTTAACACCCAATTCTGGCTGCGTTGTCGTAAGCTGCTCGGTGATATAACGGCTCTTCAACTGATTGTCTTTCTTCTGCACGACGAGAATCTGTGCATTCACATATTCCGGAAATCTAACGGGAGCGCGGAAGAATACGGCAATCGCAACCAACAGCTGTATAATTGCTACTGTGTCCTGCAATCAATGTCTAAGTGCGTAGATGACACTTTGCAAACTCCATTGTCTTACTTTCTCTTTAGAGAATTTGCAGAACTTGAGCTTCCTTGCAGTTTGAGACAATCAACTATTATCTAACTAACTTACAGCTTCGCGGCTAACTATGTAGATACCAGTCCTATCTCATACAGCTAACGATTTACCATACTTAATTCATGTCATCCGAATAACTTTGAAAATTGTTCAATCACTAAGTTTATTTCGGTATCGGTGGTTCAGACAACAGCGATTGCTTAAAAATGAAGAAAAGAATCTGTTGAAAACAGTCAATACCTTATTGTGAATCAGATCAGCATTCCATTTTGCTTTTTCATATTGCCCCTGTGCGATAATTCGATTAACAGTCTCAATCACTTTGTGCAATTTTTGCCGTTGTCCTTCCTCACTTTGCGAGACCTCAGGCACTTCAATCTGAACAAATCACATTACTTGGAACAAACAAATTAGTTATGCAATAATCATGTAGAATAAAACCAGTGCGAATTAATCTATTCAGGAATCAAACTCCAACTAAAAATTCTGGAGAAAAAACTGCTACTTTCACATCAGATATAATCGAAAAACAAGGGATATATAAATAGCATATACGCTTCTAACAAACAAGAGACACAAACTTTGATATTAGCTAGTTTTTCAGTAAGTTTTTGGATGATTTGACCATCATATAAGTCTTCCTGTATGTGTTTCACAACGATTCTTTGCGGTGCTAATTCATAGTTCAGCCAGTGGATCAAAAGTTGTATTACTTCCTGTACACGTGGGTCGTCACGAGATTCCATAGTCAGCAGTCTTTTTTCTTCGCCTAAGAAGAAAATTATACATTATGTTTAAATTCTGCACAAATTTTTCTAGGTTAAGTTATATACATATTAGAAGAAACAAACGAAAACTATAAAAAATAATTCTTTCTTTCACAAAAAATTATTCTTAATAGTTTTCGTTTGTTTCTTTTCTGCATAGTTTACACACTTTTGTAAAAGAAATTATTTTTTAAAGAATTAAGAAATAATTTCTTTTACAAAAGTGTATAAACTATGCAGAAATATTATAAGGTTATGAGAACTGCCCCACTTTTATAATTTTAGTTCCTCTTTGGATATCCTACGGTAACTGTGAACACGAAAAAATTTTCACGTGAACTATGGCACTTCAAACTAAATCGTTTTTCACAAATAGTAATTTACACCACTGATATTACCAAACACAAATACAGCTGTTTCCAGTAAATTTCACAAACTGATTGAGGAGGAAGAAAGACAAGGCAACTAGCAATATTTAAATATTTAGGCAATTCTGTCATTGTGTTATCTACCCTCTTCAAGCATAATATTCTGCAGAGTCGCTGAAACTGGAATAACCGCAGAATCAATTGCTTTCGCTCCTTCTGTTTCAACCTAAAATTGCAAATTCTTAACATCCTATTGAGCTATCATAAATAACTGAAAAGAATTATAAACTTGCCCACTACCAAGAAACAAATAACCAGCAGGTCTAGATAACTCAAAACGAATCAACAATTATCTCTGCTATACAAAGCAAATATAGATAATTTAATACACTGGTAATAATTCGATAATTCGAAGCAATAGGGTTTCATCAATTTTTCAAGCTTTTTTTAGTTCATCCAAAGCGGTATAGTTATATGTAAAGACCACTCATCTCCCTCACTCATTTTCTTTCTGCAAACTACGGATACCACCACACAGTCGATTTCATCCGTCAGTTTTCTTTATTCTTGCAAACTCTTTCCATGTTTTTCTTCTACATACTCTTAATAATGTCTCTGTGCTTCCGCAGTACAATAAATCTTTATCCAAGACATGCTGTAGCTTAAGATCTTCATCAAGCGTTTGCTATACTTATCTCCCTATGAAACATAATACTCCATATTTTGCATCCGTATAAAAACCGGTTTTGTTGAAAATCGCTATTGTCAGATAGAGCTATGTTTTACTTCCAGAAACACTTCAAAATTTAGTGAAGCTAATCCAATCCACTCTACCTCATCTGCTACATTCTACATCACATATGTAAACATACGAGTGTTCTCCTCTCACTTGATCGAAATGAGATTCCAAGCTCAAATTAAATTCCAGCAATCAATATTTGATAGACTTTAAATAACAAGAAGTGAAAGTTGAATAAATCCAACGATGACCAAAAAAAAAATTCACTTCAATAGCTTCATTTTCAGCTTCTTGTTCCAATTGTTGTGATTTCTTTTTTCTTCCAAGAGTCCCCAACTTATCAAAAAATGATTCATCCTGAAACAAATTCTGACAATTCCAGTATTTGTTGCAAGTACTAGATTAAGAAGATAAAGAAAATCGATAAATATTTCAGAAAAATTAGGATAAATAAATCTGACAGTGTTCCTAATATAAATCAGACAGATAAATTCTTCAAGAATTCATTATCCTGTCCAAACAAAACCATTTTATCCATCTATAATAAAGAATCAAATTAAATTTCTTATAAACACTAATAAATATTATAAATGCTTTATTCGAAAAAATATCTAATCAATCTAAATTTTTCTTCAGAGAAACATTATTACCAGAAATTTTAGAAAGAAGAATTAAAGTGTTCTAACCTTCTTCTCTTTTTTGATGGCCCCCTTCGGCGGAGAAGCTTGATCAATGGACGATCGCGATGCCATATCCGAAACTAACATCACAGATTGCGCTCACTAATGGATATGGCACTACTACGATTTGTAGATGTAGTAGCAATATTTCGAGGAGAAATAAGATCGGTTAAGTGCTATCAGCTGGTTGTCAGTTGTCTGACTCTGCTAGTCCGTTAATGATTATTCTCGTCTCTGAGGCAAGCAGTTGCATTACAACTGAACAGATCCAGTGGTAGTGATATTAGAACAAAAGCAGCATGTAATTTCAAGCTGAAATCCACGAGTTTATTCGCTGCATCAGTCGTTTCGACTCAAATATAACGATTTCTGGATTCCGAAAAAAAATCAGAAAAGTGAGGAATTTAAGTCTGATTTCTAAAGCATTTCGGATAAAAAATAGATAAAGAAAGAAAGCAAGCCAATGAGGATTAAAAGTTTAGCATATTTTGGATGATATAGAAAATGGGAATCGTAACGAAAATTAGATTATTCGTCGGAGATACTCTCCGCATCCCATTCTTCATAAGAGCAGTTTCACATTTGAGCGCAATATTGTTGCAAGCATAAGCACCAAAGATTAAACAATTCATCTTGATAATTATAGAATTTACTAAATACAAGAATATTAACAAACATGAATAGCATAAAAAACTGTCGAGTAAATAAAACAAATGACAGTTACTGACTTCAAATATTTACATGATAAAACGAATCAGAATTTTGAACTATGATAAAAAATATGGGTAATAAGAAAAAAACAATGACAATGATATCCCAAATTGTTATAAGGAACGGGTTTTCTGTTTCTAGTTTTCATTTTTTATATGCAACTTCATGCACTCCGTATTAATTTTTATCATTTGACCTCAAAATTGCTCTTTTTCCACCAATGTATCTGAGTTTTTCAAAAGAATTCCACTCAATAAAATAAAGCAGTTGCAAATCTAGAAGTTGCGAAGAAACAAGTTCATTTCTAACATTTCAAAAAACTTTGTATCTTCCTGTTGTTGAAGCATTCCGAGCACCTGTTTGTGCCTGCAAATAACGCGAATTCAAGTCTCATCTTGTTGAACTGTCAAGAATTTCAATGTCAATGATCCGTTAAATTGCTAATTTTAATGAATTCCTAGTGGTACTAGAATGCTCACATCCCACACTAAATTCTGATTAAAATCCTAAAACAAAGAAAAATAAAACAAAAAAATTACCATTTGTCGCACTGTATCCTTCATGATTCTTAAAATTTCCTCACGTGCACGACGTAACGCAAGTTCAGACCGAGCTTCCAAAAATAGGAAAAGTTTCCTCTCGCCATCTTTAGGCTCCTTATTGCCTGGATAATAGGATCCTTTCACAGAAATTCCAACATCAGCATATTCTTGTACCTGAGCTAAACTGTCCTGAAATTCTTATTTAAACAGTTTTGATAAGAGAAAATTTACGCTTTTTGTCACTTAAAAAACTCTTCAAATTGTCTTTCCTCATTTCTTTTCAAATTCAACGATTGAGAACCACATATTCACACAATCCATATTAGAACCGTCTCTAAAAACAGTATTTGAATTCCATCTAGAAAAAAAATTACAATAAAACGTTTTACCCTGGAACATATTTTATAACGAATTTGCTGCGGGAAATCATTAATTTCAATTTCCTCTTCAAAGTACTGCAATTCCGTTTCTGTTTCGACTCCTGGAATTAACTCGGACGGAATGTAATTTAAGCGTTCATTCAACTGTTCTGCTTTTTGCTTCGCTATCGATTTTGCCTGAAACAAAAACTAGATTAAGATTTCTACTATGTAAACTAAAATTATCAACAATTAATAATGTAAGTTTAAATTTATGCAATAATAATTACTGCATTTAACGGAAAATTTAAGATGCCTCTTCATACAGATGCATTAAAAATAGTTAACTAACCGATAACGCTATCGGCACCGCATCACTACCACGCATGACGGCCTCGGCTGTCAATGAAGCTGCATCTTTTTCGACTGGTGCAGTGACTCCAAGCTGCTTTGCTTCAGCAATCTTTGCAGCCATTGCTCGCGCCTACAAACGAAAATCTTATATAAAAAAAGATAATTATCTGACACAGAATTAAAATTTCTGTATTGGGAAAATACGAATTTTTCTATTAAAAAAAAAAAAAAACGAATACTTTTTCCAATTTGTCACCGGCAACCCCTGAACCTGAGGTTGTACCACCAAAAGTATGACCCTCGACAATGCGTCTTCTACCCTTCATCATACTACTAAGCTGCTGCTCGATCTCATCATCATCATCATCATCTACTGCATTTTCCATGCCATGCATCAGACGCGTAACTTTTCTCCTCGTTGCCTCTTTCTCATCTTCAGCCTGAAAAAAGAAAAATTTTTATATGTAAATTGCAAGATACAGGCAAAATGTATGTTGTATTTATATATAATTGTTCCAGAAAATCGACCCAAAAGTCACCTGATCATATTTGTAACCGCTTCCGGAAAATCCACAACCACCAATATGAATGGTTTTCCCCTCCGCTGCCATATGTGCTTTATATTCTTCCCACATCTTTTTCAGTGATTCTGGTGGTTCTTTCCCAGCTGTTTCGAAAGCACGACATACTTCGCCTGCCATGCGTTCCTGTCCTATAATTTGATAGAATAAAAGACAGACTTAAGATATTTGGAACTTTGAACAATTATTTATTAGCTAATAAATTACCGGTTGGTAAGATAAAAGTATAGGCATATCCTTTATTGCCTGCCCTTCCTGTTCTACCAACACGATGCACATAGTCTTCATAATGATTTGGACAATCATAATTAACCACAAGAATCAGTTTCTTGATATCTAATCCTCGTGCAGCTACTGATGTTGCTACCTGCAAAAGGATAATCATCGTAAAGCGAGATCAAATCGGGCTCTTAATTTTCAAACATTTGAAAATCTACGAACCCAATTTTCGAATAGAAAAAAAACGTACATGAAAAGAAAAGAAATCAAATTACTTACCAGTAATTTAATTTTACCGGCTTTATAGTCAAGTATTGTTGAGTCACGGTCGAACTGATCGATGCCACCATGTAGTGGAGCACAGTTATAACCGCTGCGCATTAGTTGTGCAACTAGATCATCCGCTTTCTCTTGCTTGTCAACAAATACTAAGACATTTCCATTTTCCCAATAAACACCAAGCAATTCCAAAAGTTTTAGCATTTTTTGATGCTCTTCCAGAATTACAACATTCTGATTCACATCGTCACAAACAACGCTTTTACCTCCTACCTGAAAACAATTTGATTTCAAATTCAGTTAAGACTTGAAACAAAATGAGTTCTGCAAAACAAATTGCAAATCCCTACATAAAAAAAAAATTAAGCACCATTATTTCAATTGGCTTATCCAAAATCTTTCTTGCAAGTGCTTCCATTTGTCGCGGAAAGGTTGCAGAGAATAGAACTGTCTGCCTATCGGGTCGTATATTATTCACTATTTTCATCACTTGTGGCTCGAATCCCATATCAAACATTCTGTCTGCTTCATCTAGTACGAGATATGTTACCCGTCGCAAATTTGTTACTTTACCTTAAAAATTTAACAAGAAATAGAATCAGTAACTTAATCTTAAAAAACAGAAAATGATATAATTGCAGGAATATAATAGAAAAAGACAAATATATGATTCTGATCCATGAAAGCACAAACAGCAATGATAAAAATGGGAATCTAAATCAGCAAAATAATAGCCGGATGCCTAACAAAATAATTTAACCTTTATTTGCAGCAAGCATATCCGTAAGACGTCCAACAGTACAAACAACAACTTCGGCTCCTCGTTTCAAATCTCCTATTTGATCAGATATTCCGACACCACCATAAACACATGCAACACGGATATCTAGCTGTTTCGCGAACTTATTTGCTTCCTTCCATGTCTGCATTGCAAGTTCTCTTGTTGGTGACATTATTACGGCTGAAAAATCACTTTCAATTAGTTAATTTGATGAATTTTAAAAATTGCAATGTTGATGATCGTTCTGATTGTGAAATACAGCAATTAACAGAATTTGGACTGTTTTTGTGAAACATACCTATAGGGCCATCCATTTCTTCCAGTTCTGGTTGATCTAATATGTGTCTAAACATAGGTAACAAAAAGGCAAGTGTTTTACCACTACCAGTTTTAGCAATACCAATGACATCACGACCACTGATTATTGCTGGAATTGCTTGAGATTGGATTGGTGTCGGTTTCTTATATCCTAGCCTAAATATTAAATATCAATAAATTTCCACAAATTAACACCTTTTCTAATAATTTTTATCCATAGAAAAATTACTCGCTTTAAGCAGAAACAATGTAAATTATTAAACTGCTAACTTTTTCAAGGTGCTCAGAATCTTCCATTCGACTCCACATTGTGCCCATGATCGAACAGGTTTTGGACAATTTTTACCTCGCACACGTATATCCAGTTCTTCCCGGTACTCATCTATTTCTTTCTTCGTTATTTTCCCCAGTTCAGCAGTTTCAACATAGAAATTTTTACGGAAAGGGCGATAGTATACCTTTGAAAAAGAAAAATCATAAAAATTTTCCTGAATGTTACAGTATTGGCCATAACAAGAAAGTTCTGGTTCATACAGAAAATCGAAGAAATTGATATAATTGACAATTTGCGGAAGGACTATTTCCAAGATTTTTATAAAGCATAAATATCATAAAGATACTGAAATATTATTGCCTTAGAATGGTCAGTTTGCGGCAGCTGCCTTCCCTTTGCAATCAATGATGAAGCTGCTTTCTCAATATCGAAGTCATCAATAACAGGCTAAAACAACAGCAACTAATTAAAAGAGATGAAGGATGAAACATTATCTAATTAATTACCTATCATTCTTCATAAGTAATATAGATAAGTTTGTTATTGCGAAATAACAACTAAATTCCACGACAGTAAATAAAGTTTTAGTGCCAGAATGAAAAAAAAAAAAAGTGTTTGTAAGACAGAAAATAAAGTTGTGCACCTCAATTTCGTCTTCTGCTTCGACAATTTCACCCTTCTTTGGTTCCAAATTTGTATCTGACTTGATGACAACTATGCGGACCTTTCCCTCATTACCCTGGAACAAAAATATAGGAAGTAATTTTTAGTTTATACATTTGATCCCAACCGCAGTAAAATGTTTGTTTCACCTGCTCTAGCCCATATTTAGAAGCACGGACTTCTTTATTGACCTCAGACATGAATGCATCCAGTGGATCAATTTCATCGTCATCCTCTGACTCTTTCCTGCAGTTTCATATTCGGAAATTCATTTTATTAGAAAAAATTAGAAAAATAACTTAAAAAAAGAGCTTCTTTTTAAAAGCTTAGTTTAAAAAAAAATGCATGCGTATCAAATGATCTCGAAATGTTTTTGAATAAAAACTTATCGACTTGCAACTGCTTTTGAAAAGAGCAAAGTAGCAAAAATTTTGTGTATTACAGTTGCAACAAATCAAAACAGTCGATCAAAAAGAAGCCAATCAGTGCTCCAAATTGATAAACAGAAGCGGTTACTTTTCAATATCCTGTGGTGTACTTTCTTCGTCTTCTTCTTCGTTATCCAATGTCCATTTCTTCTCCAGCTGCTGCTTTTCCTCTATTTTCGAAGTACTTTCTTCGCTTGTTGTTAAATCTCCTTTCTTCCGTTCCAAGCGCCATTTTTCAATTCTTTCACGACGCTTCTGCATTTCAACTTCTAATTTTCTTTCAGCTTCATTCTGCAATTTACAATAGGAGAAACTTCCATGTATGAATTTTTCTTAAAAGACAAATCACACAGATGGATGTAACAAATGCTTCTGAATTATTGCTATTCCCAAATTATTGAATCAAAAACCTTATCTGTCATGGCAACGATTTCACCCAAGTCCAAATCTTTATCCTTCTTTTTATCCTTTTTGCCATCTCGATCAGATCGATCCCGAGAACGACTTCGGTCCCTTTTCTTTGGTGATCTGCTGCGATCCTTCGCCCGCTTATCCCGTGGTGAACGACTTCGATTGCGACGGATTTTTTCGCGTTTCGGTGAACGATGTCTTTTTAAATCCACTTTATCTCGACTACTACGAGAACTGTTTTTTTCATGCGAACCCATTCACTACAAAATAATCGTTTTCGAAAAGCACTACATTAAAATGAAATTTTATGCAAAACAATGCGGCGAAATCCAGGAAAGAAACATCCATAGCCGGACTAAGATAGCATTTTTCACTTTATGGTGACTTTTTCCTTATAAAATGATTCCTTGCAATGGCCAAAGCCAATCAATTTAGTTTGTCACTAATTCGATTTATATAAATTGCATTCGCTGATAATAAAAGCAGTAGAAACAAGGAAATAAGGATTAGTATTCCAACATTTCATAGTAAATCCAACAAAATCAGACCTTACAAAGAATGAAAGTAGTATCTAGGATTCTCAAATTTGATGTACTCGATCTCTCTGTCCTAAAGCTCAAGTTCTGTTCTTAGAGTGCTACCTTATATCTTCCTGCAAACTTTGGCCTTATCCCTGAATATCATAAATCCCGCAGCCCCATCATCCACACACTAACAAACAACCTCCAATACCTAGAAAATATGCTTCAATTACGAAACGACGGCTCGGGCGAGATAGAAAGGTTTCAGATTTGGAACTGAACGGTTAGTTTGCTTTGATGCCCGGGAGTGTGATTTAAGTTTGGTTGAAGACGACTTGACTTTAGGAGTCGTGACGAATCTCCTCCGTTTCTCTACAATGGCTGTAAGACAGCTGGGGGACTTGTGTCGTGATTCGGTTGGAGTTTGTAATGAATTGAATGGTTCGGCAATAGTTGATAACCTTCAATTCATTTTACAACGTATCGAAAATGCGTCAAAAAAAGCAGAAGGAAGTCCGTACTGGCGTGGACAAAACCCGTCACTGGTTGCTGTTTCGAAGACGAAATCCCCTTCGCTCATTCAGTAGGTGTTATTTTCTTCGTTTGAGCCGAAATTCGGTTTTTCTCACTCGATTTAAACATAAAATCACATGATGCAGACTTATCCTGATATGGTTTCACTGCACCTCATGGCTTCAGGTATGCTTCTTGAAGAAAAAGCTGCAGTACGAGCAGCCCAGCAATCCAGTAGTTGAATTAGTGTATAGCATAGAACTTAGGTTTTTAATTTCGTATAAATTAGGATTTGCTCTTCATTCTTTTTATAGAACAGAATAGGAATTAAGGATAGAATGAGTCACTGTGCCGCCAAAGAACTGTGAAATATCATTTGGTTTTTGCATAATTTTCGAAACTTTGAATTTCTCAACTGTAGACATTTCAAGATGTTGCTACGATGCGGGACAAAAGAAATTCGGCGAGAATTATATTCAAGAACTTGTAGATAAAGCGGAAGCTTTGAAATCAAAATGTCCAACTATACAATGGCATTTTATTGGCACAATTCAGTCAAACAAGGTGCTGTTTTTAAATTTCAATTGAAAACGATGTGGATAAAGAGGAGTTTCAAATAATCAGTGTAGAAAATCTCAAATGTAATGAGGGTTCCTCTGAAATTGAGAAGTATTTGGTGCAAACAAATTAAATTTGAATTATTTTCATAAATTGTTTTTAAGGCAAGTTTTTGAAAAAATTTTGTGATTTATATGTTTGTAATCATTTTTCTTGACATACTTTAATTTGGTAGATTGTAAAGCTGGCAGAAATTGATAACTTGAATTGTGTGGAAACGATCTGCAGCAAGAAACATTCCTCCATTCTGGAAAAAGCTATTGCAAAACATAATCGAACATTGAAGGTTCTAGTACAGGTTAATACAAGTAAAGAAAATCAGAAAGGAGGTACAACACCGGAAATGGTTCGTTGTTTCATTGTCCGATGTCATTGTTTCGTGATGATTACAGTGTTTCAAGAACTCTATAATGTAAGATATTTTCAAGTTGTATGGGATGAAGAGTTTTGCTTTTTTCTGGTTGATGAATTCAAAAACTCTACAAATGTATTTGAGAACAGATTAGTGCAGGTTTTATGACTGATTCTTCCTCACTTTAGGAATAAAAAATTTGTCACTTCAAGGATAAAAAATGCTTGATTTTTAGGCAGTGGAATTGGCTGAGTTTATTCTAATGCATTGTCCTTCACTGAAATTCAGTGGCTTCATGACAATTGGATCTTTTGCGCATAATGCATTAGAGACTTCCAACAAAGAGTTTAAGGAACTTTTCGAAGTGCGGAAAAGGTAAATTGTATCAGTTTGCTTTTTATTTCTGGTTTTCAAGTTTTTGTATAAATTTAGGTGTTATTTCAAATATTTCAGTTTTAAAATTTTTTTGTTGTCGTTTAGACAAGCTTTCTAGATTTTGTGAACTCACAAAGAAAAATGAGGAAGATTTTGAACTTTCAATGGGAATGTCAAACGATTTTGAAGCTGCAATAATGTTGGGCAGCACATCAGTACGTGTTGGTAGCGCCATATTTGGACCTCGTTTACAAACGGGGAACATTGACCTTATCACCTAGTATTTTCATGATTCGTGTGGCTTAATCATCTTGAGTATTCTTTAATTTATGTTCCTTAAAAATTTTGCAGTATTTTTGTTCCAATCTTTCGTGTTGTTTTACGAATTTATCTTGAGATTATTACCAAATTGAAGATTTCTAGTTTCGTTCAAGATTTTTAAAACATGATGCTTAATTAATCAATACATTGTTTAGATTTAAATCCATTATGTAAGTTGATGCAAAAAATTTTTTCATAATTTTGTTTTAATTTCATGAACATTACTTGAAGTTATGATAATATATTTATTTTCTGAGCACTTTCAAGCATCTTTCTTTTTCGTAGATTAAGGGATATTGCATCCAATATTAATGTTATTGATTGTAAGTCCTGTTAAGAATTTGATTTCTTAATATGAAGCAGACTTGTTATAACATTTACTTTTCCCTCAGACTATTTGTAAATTTGAAAATCATATTGGACTAAGTGGTATTCCCTAATGGTAATTGGCTGTTATCAGATATTTTGCTTCGGAAATGATATCCAAAATCGCTTTTGACAAAAGAACAATACGTATATCATATGTATTATTCATGAGAAGAATAGGCTGTAATGCTACGATACAAAATGTTGGGCGATCATGATTTTGCAGGCAAAGCGTCGAACGATTTTGTTTTTTTAACACTTTAAAATTATAGTTGGAAGATGAAAAATGGACATAAACGGAAATCACTCATGCAGAAATATGTCAAAATATTTATTGTCATCTTCCTGTACTGGTAAATTAATGAATTTAGAAGTACTTGAAGAATTTTAACAGTATTTCAGATTTCTTGGCAAATTTTTTAAGATTCGATTCAGATGAAAGTATTGAAAACATGATTTATTTAGGTTGTGTTCGATAGGTCTCGTATTTCTGAACAAGTATTTGCTTAGCAATGAGTCACTTGAGGTAATATTTATTATTATGGAAATATTTTTGTTTGGTTCTAGGGATTAGTGTTGAATGCCTTGTAACTGCTTACTTCCGAAATCTAGAGTTCTGAATTATATTAAGAATATTCTAAACTTGTAGCTCAATGCACCATTGTTTATAACTTGGTATCAATGTTTTGTGACAGTGATGCTATGTTGTGTTTTTTACTATTTTTCTAAGCTATATCCATCGCTGTTTACATTTCCATTCGTGGCTTTTGATCACCGAATTTCGCGAGAGGTATATATATATATTTATATATTTCAAAATTTAATATGTTTATGGTATTGGTTTTTGTTTTTTTTTTTCTTTTTTTTTTTTTTAGTTTCCTTGACTTTTATTGTATCATTAACAAATCTGGATGTATCTAGGATCTATTCTGCATTTAAATTGCTTAAAAATGTGACGTTTTCTTCTCTTTGTCCACTGTACGTTTTAATGTTGCATTCCCAGGTCCTGCCGCTGTCATTTATATTTGTTGCAATGATAGCTACGAATAATCTTTGCTTGAAGTATGTCGGTGTCTCATTTTATTATATTGGAAGATCGCTTGCTACTGTTTTCAATGTGGTAAGTGAAATTTGAAATATGGATGTACTGTTCATAAATATGTGTTGCAAAAAGAAAATACATTTTAGTTACAGAAAAGTGAGAGCGGTTACAGAAAAAATAATTATTGCTTAAAGTTAAAATACTGCAGAATGATGTGTTGGGTTGAAAATTTTTTCTTGGCTATGATGTATTTTTATTGGATTTTTAAGTTGTAACTGATACCAAACCTTTAACCAATTTCATGTGTAATTTAGATATGCTGTTATCTTATTTTGGGACAACTGGCATCATTAAAAGCGATTCTGTGCTGTGCATTAATTATTGGAGGTTTTTTTCTTGGCGTAGATCAGGAAGATGACGCGGGTATAGTTATATACTTTCAGCTGAGAAAGTTCTTTGTGATGTATTTTCTTTCCTCAAAGTGGATTTTGGCTTTCAAAATGGTTGCATTGCGGTAGATATTTTTTCCTTTAAAATTTAACTTTCATAGGAACTTTATCCATCACTGGTGTTATCTATGGTGTAGCAGCGTCAGTGTTTGTTGCTTTGAATGCCATTTACACACAGCGAACTCTTCCATCAGTTGGCGATAGTATTGCGCAGCTCATTTTGTAAGTTAAATAAATCATTACGAGATGAGATTAATTGATTGGATTGCCAAGTAATGATAACTACAGTGAATCAAAATGAATTATATAAAAGAACTTTGAATAATTCCAAGGTTTTGTCTTTCTTGGAACTCTTCATATTTTCAGATATAACAATATTAATGCATTAGTGTTATTCCTACCTGTCATGTTATTTACTGGTGATATCAATGAAGTGTTTTATTTCCGTTACTTATCTTCTTTACGATTTTGGACTTTAATGACATTATCTGGTATTTTTGGTTTTTTAATGAGTTATGTTACTGGATGGCAGATTCAGGTAGATATTTACTTTCCTTTACATTCAGTGGAACGATAATTTAGCACTTTAATCTGCCAGTTCCGATTTTATTCTTGATTCCATTATCCAGGTAACATCGCCTTTAACACATAATATCAGTGGCACCGCCAAAGCGGCAGCACAAACTATTATTGCTGTTGTATGGTGGCAGGAGATGAAATCATTGCTTTGGTGGATAAGTAATGCAGTTGTTCTCGGTGGTTCGGCTGCATATACAATGGTCAAACGAAGAGTTAGTTGTTATAGTTATTCCTGGTGATGTTTCTTAGCATCTACCATCAAGAGCTGATTTAGAAGCAAAAAACTCAATTTTCAACTTAAGAGAATCAAATTGTGTTTCAGTTTAAATGAGTAACCCAATTTTTTTATTTCTTCTAGGTTCGATTTTCGGAATCAAATTCATAAACTTGCATTTTAGTTTTTTATTTGTCTGTAAATAGCCGTATTTCGCGTATATCTCTTACTTTCAAGGAAATGGTTGATAAGTATGAGACTAATAAATCTAAATTCAATGAAAATATCGAGCAACATTTTGTGCTGTTCGCTTCCAATGACGAGAATGAAACGGTATAATCAAGTATAACGTCGTTTATTTGAGTTTTTATTAACTGATTTTTCTACCTTTGTATTGCTTTTTGTTAGATATATGCCAACTAAAGTATCTTTTTCTTTTTATATCCGTAATCAGTCTCTAAATCTAATTGATTATTATTTTCCTGATTGGTCTCAGTATATTTCGGTCTGCATTGCTCTCATATTTTTTAATTCAGTTATTTATATATCCAACCAACCAATTGATTGATTTGATTGATTGTAATTAAGGAATTTTGTGCAACTGTCAAGATTTTTACTGGACAAAGTAATTATTATCAACTTATTGTTGAGCTTAAGTAATGTTTGACAAATGGAATTTCGCGTTTTGCGTACAATCAAGTATATTTACGAGAGGCGTAACGACATTTCACACCCAGTGCGACTGTTCGGAAAATGTGAGAAAAACATCGAAGCAGAAATAATTTATTCAAACAAAATATTGCACCGATGTGTCTGGTCGAGAAATAATCAGAATCTTTGTTATGATGCAAGAAATTTTGAAAATTTGAAATTTTGTCTGCTTTAGAATGCACGATGTGCATTAAATATAATTTCAGGTTTCCAATTTCTCAAACTTAGCTATTTTGCACATTGTACGTTGAAGAGAGAGGAGGCTTAATTTTCATTACATAACTAGTTATTGTGGGGCTGTTAGGCCTTTTCGGTAATCCAAAGGAGGGAACTCCTTTTGCAGAGATTTTTTTAAAAGAATGCTTATTGAGTGTTATGGAGTCTTAGGTTTTCAAATAAAGAGGAAGTGTTTGTAACTTGTTAGTATGCTTGATTTTTCCTGGTAATTTTCTTTTCTTTTTTTAATCAAGTAAACGGAAGATTTCAATAATTTGAGGTTTTTCTATCTAGAAAGTTTCCAGAGGTAAGATTTTATGATTGAGATAAATTCTTTATAGAGCGCGGTTGGGAAATATAGTTTCATGACATTTCATACATTTTGCCTCTAATTTGTTCAGATAAATCCTTATACTCTTAGCAAGAATGGTAATAGTTTATTAGTGGGAAACAGTGTGGGTCGTACTGTTGCAATTCATGAAGCTGAGGATTTAAGGTTGGATTAAATAGAGTGCTCCGTGAAAAGTGACCATCTTTATGTTGTCCAGAATATCGATTTTGGAAATTCACCAGTGCAAATACACAAGCATATATAAAAGGATGTGTTAATTTTTACTCTTATTTGTCCACATGTTTTTGTTACTTCAACTACGTGACAAATTTCAACGTAAGACATTCATTGCTTTTATACATTGCTTTAACGATTATTCTGTCTGTGTTTTAGAGAAAAAAAAAAAAAAACAGCGGTACATATTAATTAAATATGTACCGCTACTTCATAATTTCCAATAGTGTTGGATTTTACAACGAAAATATCACTAATTGATATTGAATATGCGCCAAAGATTCAAAATCCCCGAAATGAATCTCATTTTCTCTCTAGAAAGCAATAAAATAAGCTCTTAAAAGAAGCAAATGTTAGGTTTATACTCATTCTACGAGCAAATCTTAACGCTGAATTACAGACGATATGATTTGGTGAATTTAATGAACAACTTATAAAACATCTGAGGATTTCTTCAGTGTAAATAGATCTGGACAAAGACCATAATTAAAACAAATGCAGTAGTCTTTCCCGTAATATGCAGGAGGAATGGAACGGAAATGGCCTATTTGATCCGGTCAAATGGAAACTTTGACTTTTTGCAGTTCTACAGGTTTTGTTTCATTTCTTGTCTTTCGACACTTTACCTGCAACAATATTTTTTTATAAAAAATGCATATATTAAAAAAATTTAGATTTACTGTGTTAATTTTATCGTGCGAAAATCGCGCCTTAAGTTAAAATAGCATTTTATTTAGAGTTTGATGGAAATTATTTAATTCCGTATAAACTATTTATTAAAAATCATTATCATACTGACATTATTGAACTCAACAATCAAATCAGAAACCGATCCTAACACAAGGATCATTGATTTAAGTTAAGACCAAATTCAATTCCTAGACTAAAGGAGAAGTAATTAGTGAATCTAGTACTCCATTAACAACCACCATATACTCATTTAGTTTGTTCCACTGATCTAAAGATCAGTATCTTGTCTGTTTCTGTCGCAACGTAAATTTATTTCCCAGTCATTACATTGTCGAATTTCCAAGCCAATTAATTGCAAACCATTTGTTGATGAAGATCTTGAATGATCACATATAATACATCCAAGATTTCCATTACCCATCTTTAAAATTGTAGAGTGTAGTCTCCTCCCAAAGATACATGCCGAGAAATTAGCTAGCTGATCATTTTGAAGGAATTATGTTTATAAAATCCTATTTGTACCCTTGTAGTAATTTAAGACTGTCATGGAACTCATTCGATGAATGGATGAATTAACTCAATACAAGCCTGATAAAAAAAAAATTTTGTTGAAAAAATGAAACATTCAGAGAACAAACATTAGCCGTTCTCTTTACGAAATGGAATCGACGATAGAAATGAAAGAAATTAATTCATTGAATGTTTATAGCATTATACAAGTCCTTGTCAGGAAATCGAAAAGACTCATGCATCTCGTCTGTTTCATTTCAGCTTTGCATTCTATTTAGAATTCAGGCAATGAAACGGATAGCGTCCGCTACACACGACCACACAGCCGATCATTTATGATTAGCAGCGGATACTTCAGCTCAAAGATGGAAAAACTTGTCGCGAATCCGATATCACGAAACTCCAATCAAATGCCAAATCCTTATTGTAAATTAATGTAACCGGTGTTGTAAATCATTTAACATCTTATATTTCTTTCCCATGCTTTTTCCTTTTTTTGGTATTCTTTCATACCGGAAGTGCCTTTTGCTGTCAACCATTTCCAATACTCATCTAAATTCACATCATTGTCCAATTTCACATCCAAATCTTCTCATTGGATTTTGTTTACGATGCTTATTGTATTTGAGCCTTAACAGCTTCCGATAATTAATCCATTCCCATGCACTTGAGTTCTTAACAATTTCCGGTGAATAAACCATTCCCATCTCTAACTATATAAATTTGGTTGTATTAAGAAAATAACTATCTTCAAAAAATAAAAATTTTATAATTCGGTGCGAACTCGACGATTCAACGTTACACAATCTACTCCGACTCCACTACACAACTTGACCCAACTCGCTTGGATTCACTGGCAGTATTAACTTTTAATCGACATCGCTCACCAATTCAGAAATTATTCACGACAGAACTTGTCATTTCAAGTCATTTCAGTACTCATTTATCACGAGTATTGACATGGTGGAAAAATTATGTTGCTGTCGAAAATTTCTATAAAATCCAAAACACCGCCGTCACAAGATTTAAAATCACATTTTTACTTCCTTGAAATTTGGGACAAATTGGAAAGTTTGTACAGCAGCAGGGATGCATGCTACCAAAAAATGCCTGTGATCAAGTATAGTTAGAGTATAGTTACAAATTTCGGATCGCATATTTAAACAGAAGTTCTAATCATAATCAATTTTAGTACCAATCCACCGCTCAGAATATTATATCTAGCAGGTCGGATCGATATACTTTATCGAACTTACATTGAAAATTAGGAAAAATCGATGACTAATCAGAACTACGGCAATTCTAACATTTTTGAACAATCTAAATTCATGAAAATCCGTGTTCAAAAAGAGGACGTAAATCCAAAAAGTCAACAAGAAATTAATTCACAAAAATTATGAACATATTCAAATTTAATTAACTTTAAAAACCCCAAGTAATAATTAGATTACTGCAGAGAAATATGTCCAACTATAATAATATTTTAAATACGATGGACTGATTTCTGATAAAAAAGAAAACATCGAAGATTGAGGATTTCAAAGATAAGCTGAATGCTATTAGTCTCAAGATGTTTGAAACAAATGATTTCCTCCAAAAAATTTCCAACTAATATGAAATACAGCAATAATGAATACTTTGTTTCTCGATAGACTTCTTGTTTTTTATAAGTGAACACATAATTTTAGTATTCGAATCCTTATAATAATAATTTTTTGTTTATTAAAAGCAATCACGAAGTAAATCGACGATTAGCATTTACATCTATAACATTATGTAAGTTGATTGTCCAGGATCTTGCTTTAGGCATTCTTCTACGAATATCGTATGGTAACTCAAGCAAACGTTTTCTTTCCTAAAATCCATAAAACATGAAGACAAAATGCAATGATCGAGACTGAATTAAAATTGAAAACAAAACCCTGAAGAAATTACATTTTGATAAGTTTCTAATAAAGCAATAAGTGTTCTCGTAGTTGCAACTGCCGTAGCATTACAAGTATGAGCGAATTTTACCACACCACTCGAATCACGATATTTAATATCTGAAACAGTATTGTCAGAAAAATGTTTGAAAACATTTTTTTTAATTATTCAACTGACGACAAAGCCATTACCGCAGAACATAAATAGTGATATCTACATTTTGAAGAAATGTAAAAATAGCAAAAAAAAAAAAAAAAAAAATACAAACTCAGCCTTCTTGCTTGATAATCAGTGCAGTTTGAAGCACTTGATACTTCTCCAAACATCTTTCTTCCTGGCATCCAAGCTTCGATATCGAACTTGCGAGCAGCTGAAGCACCTAATTCTTCCGAAGGCATATCCAGAAGTCTAAAAAATTAATGATCCAGCCAGTTTACAACTATAGATAAACAATCGTAAATTATGCCAACTTGTCAATGCAGACCTGCAATGTAGTCCTAAGCTTGAAAAAATTGAAGTCTGTATTTTGACCAGTTCATCTAGCTCTAAGTCACTGTCATTTTCATTGCAAACAACAAACATTTCGATCTGAAATTTTATAAAATGAATTCTTAAGATGTCCTATCATATATTGTAGAATTTCTCGCAATAAATCCCCTCGGTAGCTATCGAAAAACTTGCCATTTCTTTCTCATTCTGCATTGTTCTAATTTCAGGATCTTTTCCTAAATTACCAATTAATATAACTTTGTTTATTCTCCTAGCCGCATATAGAAAATCCAAATCTCTTAAATAAGGCATACAACGTCAAACACCGAATTATTTCATTAAATTCATCCATTAGTCAAGGAATTACTGAAAAATAAAATTTACCCTCAAAAGCCATAACTAAGACTGTAGCATGCATAAAAGGAAAATAAAAATAATTAAAACCCAAATCCAATTCATGTAGCTCTTAAGTTACTGCGCTGCGTTCTATAACACTCTGTATTTCATTAACGAACAGGAAAAAAGTAAAGAAAACCTTATTAAATTCGTGAACCCTGTACAATTTACTTTCGGCAGCATTTGTAGCAATTTCTGGCCGAAAACATCTGCTCAAAGCTTTCAGCTTGAAAGGCAATTCATCATATCGAAAAATCCGCCCACTTACCAAACTGCTGAGTCCCATTTCTCCAAAAACAAAATTCTATCTATTTGAATGGAAAATGATCTCAAGTGTTTTTTGGATTCTGACGTAACCATCAATTCCTTTTCAAATGAATTCAAATGTTTTGAATTTTTCTCCAAATAAGTAGTCATAAAATTGCTATATTACTCTACAACAAACAAATCTAAATTAGATTTTTTTAGACAAAATTATTCAAGGAAGCTAGTAATTTCAGCCATTTACATAGTTTTCGGAATTTTCATGTAGCAGAATTAATTTTAAAGAAGCAAACTTAGAAAACTATCAAAATATTCTTAGATTTTATCTTGACTTAAACTGAACTAAAAATGTAATATTATGCAGAATAAAAACAACCAACCCGATGTACCCGACAGACAGAAATCGTTGTACTCATTCAGGCGATACAAGATATCTTTATCCGACCTTTGCTGCAACCCACATCCTTCAGTGATACTCTCATGAACTATGTCCGGTACAACGATTGGCCTAAAACCTTTCTGTTCCACGATCGATGAAACATAATCAAGCAAAGCAAGTTCCAAATCCGCCAAAGGACCTAAAAGATGTTTGAAGCCTGCATCATAACACAGTTGAAATTCCAGTTTCCAAATAATCGCTAAAATCCGAAAAGAAAAAAAAAACCTATAAATGCATAACTTCGTTCACCACATGCATTCAATGGAGTGTAAAGAGCCTTCCAAGCTTTAGCAATAGCTTCTGCAGTTTCCAAATTACCCTCCCTCTGATTTTCACCAAAAAATCGTACAGCGCATGTAGTTGACAAGTTACCCTTCGCAACGTTTGTATGGCATAAATTCGGTATAAGCAAGGCTTCTTCATAGAGCTGTAAATTCAACTATTTTATTGGGAAACAAAGTTTATTTAAATTTGGGAAAGCGTTTACAAGTAATTTAACTTTTTTGAGAGAAAAACTTACTTTATCCCATAACAATTGATACTCTTGTTCGGATTGTTTCAGCTTTCCTGAATAATCTTGGATTTGCTTCCACAACCTATGGACTGCATCGATATCACCAATACCTTTACGACGTCGTATATTTTCCCTAATCAGGTCCAGGTTCTTGTCATTTAATAGAAAATCAAAATCCAGTTCTGGCCGAGAAAGGGCATTTGATATGGATTTCAATAATCTTCTTTTCAGCGACATTTCAAAAAGGAAAATTTCACCAGTTGTCGTATCGCGATCTAAAAGAAAAAAAAAAAAAAATTGCAAATTTGTGAACCTCCTGTAGTAAGTTTCAGAGGAAGATGGGAAGAATTTCGAGACAAAGTCTGCTGATTCACAGTATCTCTTAAAGTTGGTTTAACAATCACAGAATACGCAAATGTAAGTCTGCCGTCCAATATAGGTCTCTGACATAATAAAGAATTTTCCTTCGGAAAAGTTTATGTTATACGAGTCCCACTCCATTCATTAGTGATCTCCATCTTAATTGTGCCATGTAATACATTCATGGATCCGCGACGTATGAAGTTTAAAATTTCCCTGTTTTTTTAGTCAGATTTATGCAAATTTTAATCCTTGCGATCTTAGTTCCTCACGAATACTTTATCATTTTACTCAAACTAATTGATGCATGTCTCAGAAGCCATAGCTAAAAAGATGATAATATCATTTGAAGGGAAATAGACAACAGGCTCTTGTAACAGCATTGGATTTATCCAAATTTCGTATTTTAATGAAACTTCACAAGAAAGATGCGGGGAGCAAATTTTCAGCATAATGTTTACATACTGAAACACTTTTCTGATCAATACAACGCTGCAACCAACGGTATCCTTGGATTTCGTCCAAACTTTCAAATTTTGCACCAAATTTTGAGTTCGTGCGGTGAGATAACCTATTCGGAATGTTAAGCGCATTTAAAGGGAGTTGATGTGTATGACAGCGGTTGAGCAGCGAATCTGTTTCAACAGTCACGCAAGCAACGGTAATCCATATACATTTCTGCCGGAGATGTACTGCAGTTGACCAAGTATAGTTATGATAATTTAATGATAATGGAAAGCTTTGTAATTCATTCTTGTCGAGTATGCTGAACATAGTTTTCTGTTCATCGGATTTGAGAAAATTAAGTTCATGAAAAGCTAAAATTAAATGCATAAGATTCCATTTTTTTTTTTTCATGTTTAATTCTACAAAATATGACTGTACGTTTAAAAATATAATTTGCATAGTTCCGTTAGCTTGAACTTGTACGATATAATTTGCGTTCATGGAAAACAAATACTATTATATAATTTAATGTCTGCTTTAGGTTAAGTATTTCATTCACATACTTCATACAAGTCCGAGGCGGTTTTGCTGCATTCGTAATAATTAATTGTGCTGTTTTACTTATGGTCAATTAACTGCATATGTCTTCAAGAATTAACTGTTGAAGTAATTAGAAATCACATCTTATCTATTTCTTTGTATGTTCCTTTACTATATCACATATTTTATTTGTTCTCCGTCCTTATAATCACAGTGTACCATATTTGACATCCGCAACACATAGAAAAAAATGTCTAGTGAAATGTATGTCATTTGTATATATTATAATTAAAATTGCAGATGTCGGTAGCTTCATTTCATAATTCGGGTATTAGTAAGGATAACGAATTTGTGTTTACATCATCATACGCAGCTCTGGAAGGCTTGTATGCTTTGCATGACGAACTAGGTTCTGGTGGTTTTGGTAAAGTACGCCTGGCAACACATTTACTTACTTCACAGAAAGTTGCTATTAAGATCATCGATAAGTTCAGAATCAAGGTTGAATATTTAATTTGTATTATTTTCTACAAATCTTGTAGTAGCGTTTTTACTGATGAGCAGTCTGATAAATATGAAAAAATTGAAAAAACCCAACTTCTATATATGAAAAAGAGCACATATTTAAATTATGTCGGTTAATCTCCCGCAAAACCGAAATTTTCAATCATGGCTTGGTGAATATTTTGCTCGGTTTTATCTGGTCGTAACAGGATTCATAGCTAAAAGTTTCAAGACGTGAGACTCTCTCATTTTTTTTTTTTTTTTCATTTTTATCCGTTTAAAAGTAGAGCAATTCGGCCTGTTCGGAACCCACTAAACAGAATGATTGTAGATGAGATGATTGATAACATGAGCCTCTTTGAGGAATCTCTATGCAGTAATGTTTGTCACATAATCTATTAGTACTAGTTAAAAGCATTTTATGTGAACTGTCAGTTCTGTTAATTTTGATGGCGAATGTAAAAGCAGTGAATTCTAAGAATTCAAAAGAAATGAATCAGATCGAAGGAGTTTAAGAAATATAATTTATTCATCTTTTCGGCCAAAAATTTAAAATTATTCGTTAAGAAGGAGGATTTACCTCGAGTAAAAACCGAGTTGGATGCGTTGATGCTATTATCTCACCAAAATATATGCAGACTCTACCAATGTATTGATACACCTGTGAAATTTTTTATTGTTATGGAGGTTTGCTATTGTATCTGTTATTTATAGTGTGTAACTTGACAAAACTTTTGTGATTTAATGCTAAAAGCTGAAATTAGATTTCCGGAAAACTGACTTTTCTGGATAGTGAAATTCCATTTCAGTATTGTAGTGGTGGTGAAATGTTCGATTATATTGTTAAAAAGGAACGGTTGGAAGAATCCGAAGCGCGTCACTTTTTCCGACAACTTGTTCAAGCTATCGCTTATGTTCATAGCAAGGGATTTGCCCACAGAGATTTGAAGCCTGTTAGTTGTGATTTTGAAAATAATTATTTGCGCATGTTTTTCTAATGTTGAAGAAATGAAAGCAAAATTATCGATCGGCATATTTCAAGGTTTCTTCTCTTTTTAGGAAAATCTGCTATTGACCGAAGATCTGCAATTAAAACTCATTGATTTTGGTCTCTGTGCTAAGCCAGAACTTGGATTATGTGATTTTTTGCATACATGTTGCGGCTCACCTGCCTATGCTGCACCTGAACTTATTCAGGTAACACAGTTATTCATTAGTTCTTTAACTAGTTAAATTTATTGTGCAGTAAGATTTTGTTCAAAATTCTGAATTGCACAAAAATCATTGTAGGGATTACCATATAAAGGACATCAAGTTGACGTGTGGTCGATGGGTGTTCTTCTTTACACACTACTTTGTGGTTGTTTACCATTTGAGGATGATAGCGTCCAGAAGTTGTACACGAAGATTGCAGTATGTTATTGCTGTCAATTGTTTTCAATTAGTAAATTAGGAAGATGCTGCAATTTCGTGTTAGACATTTTCGATTTACCAACTATTGCAATATTTTCAATCTTTTTGACTTCAGACCGGAAGATATTATGAACCGGATTATCTGAGTCCTCTTAGTAGAGACTTACTGAAATCTTTGTTACAAGTGGATCCTAAGAAGCGTATCACCGTTTCGGAACTGATCGTCCATCCGTGGATTAACAAAAAATACACTCATGCATTGAAGTGGAAATCTGTATATGATGTTAGCGTTTCAAATATTTCAACAGAAAGGTGTAGTCGTGGCATACATTCCTGGTTTAAATGTGATGCAAACTAAGATTGCAGAAAAATATCGTCGATGAAGAAGTGATCAGAGAGCTTGCTTCCCATTTTGGACGACTATTTAGCGAGATGGAAGCGCTTGTCAAAGAAGTAAGTTTTCAGATTCGATTAGTTTTTATATGCAGTTTATTTATTGGTAATATTTCTCAACAGTTTATTTCTAGGCATTTGTTAACTTCAGTTTGATATTTTAGTGGAAATTTGACTATCTAACTGCCACCTATCGTCTGTTATTGCAACAGAAGAGACGTGGAATGAATTTTGTCTTGCCAGTACTCAAGCCTAGGAATGGAACGGTACGATAAATTTGATTTTTCATTGCGAATCTGACCCCTCTTTCGTTTCATTAGTATTTTATGCAAGAAAAATGATTTTATATCTCTTTTTTCTGGAACTTATTACAACTCTCACTACAAACAGTTTTCTGGAAAATTTTTAGGCCAGTCCAAAGCAAATTGTTTTGGGTTCCCAGACGATACATGCCTCATTAGATAACGATTTAAATAATTCTGGCTTGGACGAAACTGACTTAATGGTAGCAGAAGCAGATGGAATTACACCAAAGGCAAATGGTGCTGAGAAGTCGTTTGAGGGAGGCAATACCATTTCTTCTGCAGCAACGCAACACGACAAAGTTTTTTTTCTTCTCGTTTTTACGTAATTTTCTGCCGAAGTTTTCGAGGTTTTTTGTATCCATTTATCAAATATTTAGTGCCGTCAAATTTTTACTCGTATTGGCTTCCCATTTTAGAATTTATCTTATGCTTACGCAATGCTCAATATGCCTTCTACTCACTTGGGAAACTCACCCAAACAACGTACTGCGTGTGGAATTTGTCAGGAGAACGAGTCTGCTAGTGCTCAGTCAGTTTATGCTACGCCATCACGCCATCGAACTAAACCTCAAGTAAGTCCTATGTGTAATAATAATGCGGGAAATGATTTTATCTTGAAGTAATTTTAGAGTTAGAAATAGCATAAGTATTCCAGTGTGGCGTTGGTTTTGATTCCCGTTTTTATTATCGTGCAAGCGACAAAGAAAATTGGCACCCAGCTACTACAAGAATCCGTGGTCCGGTGAAGGTACGTTTGTGATTTAAATTTTATTATGGATGAAGGAACTATTTCTTGTTAGAATTTGGATTATTGAAGAATTCGGGATTACTTTGAAATCAAACAGAGGTGCAGGCAGTGTTTTTAAGGCAACAATTATTTGAATTTAATTCTCCTTGTTGTTTTTTTTTTCTTTTTTTTTTAATGGAATTGTTCATGAGACAGTGCATTTGACTGCTGGTTATTATCTAGAACGGAAATTTCATACGCGAAACAAGTTTCTGGAGCAGAGGAAAAAAGAGACAAATTTAATAGTTAAGAAAGGCAATTTTTTTTGTGTTGTAATTTCTGTTCCATTTCAATTTTCGCTGAATGGAAGAAACTGCTTTTTTTGAAATTAAGGCTTTACATATTGTTGATAGCGTTTCTTTATATTTCATCTTAGAACTCTGACCCTATATTGTTTTTGGATCTTTATATAGAATTCAGAAATAATACAAGATCGAAATTCTAAGATGTTCAGAATAAGCTGGCAGTGAAGATGATTCGCAACAATCTTAAAAAAGTATGATGTTGACTTTCAGAACGGATATCTGAGCCAGCAGATTTTAGTTTGGAGATTTTTCTTTTAAAGCAAACTGTAAATAATAAAATTATCAAACTGAATTTACACGCTTTCCCTCTTGATTAGTGCTCTTTACAGATTTATGATGAACGTCCAAGAAGTAATCCCTATGTAACACCGTTGCGAGTCCATTCTTCCTGTACATTTTCTGCGAAGATGAGGTGCTTACTAGTTCCTTCAATTAATTTTTTTTTTTTTCAGATGTTGATTTGCTTTATCAAGTGGTGTCATTTTCAGATCACGATCTATGGAGCGTAATGAAACTTCACCACATACTCCTATACAGGATTCTACAACATGCCAAATACACACCCCACGATCATCATCTAAGACACCGCGTCTTCGTCAGCGAGTTTTTGCATCATTGGAACGGCAAGCTGATAAAGTGATCAATTTGCTGACACCGCGCAGAGTTAAAAATAATCAACCAGAAATGCTGAAACAAACCAAGGTTCATTTTCATAATAGTTATTGATGATTCAGAAATTTTGCATCCGAAATAAATTAAATCACTGTTGTTCTACCACTGCCTTACTTTCCGCTTTATTTTATCTGAAATTGTAATCTATATATGCAGTTAATGTTCCCTTAAAATGTCGAATTTGACATTTTTCAGTATGTTGCATAAAAAAGGTTTTTCAGACAATGGTGAATGTATCTATTACATCTTCCAAGAATCCAGATCGCGTGCGTCGAGAATTGCTGCGCGTTTTCGCTGAACAAAAAATTACAGCCGAACAGCATGGGTTTATTTCATTTATTTCATGAATTTATTTCATGAGTGCAATTATAGATGCTATAGTCAAACTTTTTTTGTTCGATTTGCAGAAAATAATATAGACTGTTTAATATTCTATCCTCGTGTTTCTGTTTAGTAGGTCTTTGTATTCATTATAGGTGGAAAATATCTGGTCGAAGAAAAGATGAATTCAACCGGATGATGACCGTGGAATTGGAGGTGGTTTGGATTGAAATGGGTAATAAGGAAAAATTAGTAGGTGTTAAGCGAAAACGGCTTAATGGTGATGCTTTTCTGTATAAAAAAGTTTGTGAACAAGTTCTTCAATTAGCCGGTTTGTAATTCCATTTACAGTCACGTGTTGACGTAGTACTGTTGAATTGCAGTAAAATCTTTGAAGCTTCTAAACGTTAACACTTAAAGTTACGGAACTTGCGCCTGGAAATGGTTTGCTGGTACTGTAGAAAATTGGATTACGCTATAATCATTGAAACATCATCTTTTGAATGCTAAGCGTGTTTGATACTGCCGAATTTGATTTTTTTTTTCTTTTTTTTGCAAATGGTCCCTTACTCGGACTACTCATGAAAATTTTTCTCCGTATGTGGATTTTGTCCAGGTGTTTGTCTTGTAAAGTTGATTTTGTATGTTCGTAACTGTTTTGCTTGTACTAATAGTTTAACAACACCGCTGGTAATTTTTTCTCCAGCAATATTACCATTTTTGGAATAAATTTCAGTCTGCAATACTGTGTGTTTTCTTCAGTTCCTTTTTTACCCATTTTCTTGTTCTCCAAATTTTATATAATTAATCTTAAATTAGGCAGAAAATGGCCAGTTTTAATTGGAATTTACATCCTTCGTCATCTCGTTGTAAATTTGCGGCCTTCTCATGAGGTGCGGATTTTCATTTTTCATCTGTTTGATTTATTCATTTAAAAGTTATCAGTAAATGGATAACTCATTGGATTTATCACGTTCATTTTTCCTCATATTGTCAATGAAATTTTTACTTCAACTGTGACTGGAGAATGTTCATTAACTTGATTATAATTTGACCAAAAAGTCATCATTTTTTCGTTGGCGGACAAGGTAGATACTGATTCTTGGTTTGCTCACTTTCATGTAAGCCCATTAATTGTTCTGAATGAATATTCAGATTCCTTTATTGCTTTGGCAGGATATGTCATAGATAGCTATTTCTTTTCATCTTATATTTTCTTATATTAAACTTATTAAGATAGAAAAAGTTTTGAGACAGATCCGAAATATACTGTGTTCCATTGTTGTGTACTTGATGCTTAACAGAAGTTGTATTCTGCATTATTTGCTTTCTTTATTTAAATTTAAAATTCTTTGTTGATTTTATTTGGATATCTCTTAAAAAGGAAATCAAAATAAAAGTTATAGTTGATTGTCAAGTCGATTAAGTGGCTCTTCTCCATTTTTTTTTTTTTCGTGATCTTTCAAAGAAAGTTTAATTTTTATTTAGAAAGAGTTCCTAAAAGAATTTCTGAGTGGTAGAATCAGTTAAGTGGAAGTTGCGAAGTTTGAGACTTTGTGTGCGATTCCCAAAGTGGATTTGTTGAAAATTTAATGCTAGTTGTTGCGGGAAATGAAATGGATGGGAAGCAGAAACAATCTACTGTTGCTATGATGAAAGATCAATCGAGAGAATCGGGATATAGAGCATCGTGTTAATAATCTTTGACGTATGTGGAGCAGTTCATCATCCGACAGATTTATGGCCAGAAAAGTATGCATTGTATGAAATTGTTTTACTATAACCTTGTTTTGTTCTTTTTAGGCTATTTTTCATTAGAGAAATGTTTTTTCTTTTTTTGTATGTACTGGAAATTATTTAGGTGCCACCAACTATTCGATATATTCCGGGTTTTATCACTGAGGAAGAGGAGAAATTTTTTCTTTCCAAAGTATATTCAGTGCCGAAACCGAAATGGCAGCAACTTCTGAACAGACGCTTGCAAAATTGGGGTGGTATTGTGGGCAAAGAATTTCTAATTCGGGATAGCGTTATCCCTCCGGTATTCAATGCATTTCTTGGAATTACTGAGCTTTTAGGTTGCAGTTTGAAGAAACATTCGCCTGTGATAGATCATTTGCATGAAGTGATAATCTCTAATCTACCATATACCGTTTGGTAAAGATATATTCGGTAGATGGACGTGCTCTGATATCCAATTAGATCATCATATTTGTTCAGTTTTGTAAAAGTACTAAATATCTTCTAAACTTTCTTAGTGGCTTGACTCCGTTATCGACAAGCTAATGGCGCTCGGTGATACTTTTCCTCCAGATAGACGTCCAAATCATGTGCTAATTAATGAATATCTTCCTGGACAGGGCATTATGGTTTGTTTCCAGTTTTATTGAACATGTTCGTCAAATTTTTGTTATTTCTGGTTCCGAATACAGATTTTGCTGCTTTAAATATATATATGATTTAAATATATGCTGATTTAAATATATGCTGCTTGCATCACAACGTTGTATCCTTTTTTAGGCACACACGGATGGTCCTGCTTTCTATCCGATGATTACCACAATTTCACTGGGTAGTGATGTAGTTGTTGATTATTATAAACCTATAGATTCAAAGGTTCGATTCACTTTATTATATTTCTGTCAAGATTTTTTTGAATTCTATTTTTAAATCTTGCTAATTCTAAGTTTGAGAAAATCAGAAAAACTATGAATAAAGAACGTAAAATTTTTGTAGCGAAATAACATCAAGGAAGAGCGTTACCTTGGTTCTATATTTCTTGAGCAACGTAGCTTAGTTGTTGTTAGCGATGATGCATATGCAAACTGTTTGCATGAAATTGCGGATCGACCGTTTGATGTCATCACCAGTCATATTTTTAATCTTGAAAGTATTAACAGACGCATCGGCGAAGTCATGAATCGTGATCTCAGGTCCATCTAAAATTTTGGAATTAGGTTTTCTGAAATGCTCATATTTGATACGACAGTACTTAGGATAGATACTGTGAATTTTTCTCAGTGCTATCTTGTATGGTTGTATTTGATGTAAATGCCGTCATTAGGTAATATTTTACACTGAATAATCGAACGATGATTGTTCACTTTTTCAGGGTATCGTTAACAATTCGCAATGTTCCAAAAGTGAGCAAGATCACTGCAGCTGATCTGATCATGAGACAATAGTTTTCGTTAATTTTTTGGCAGTTATAGGTCATATTGATTTAAAAATTTTTTGGTTGGATTTTTTTTCATTTCATGTCTGGTTGAAGTATTCTTTTTTTTTCATTGGTTTAATATATTTTTAAAATAAAAGTCTACTATTTTTGCTTCAGTCTTAATGTTCTTCAGCTGTATCGTAAAGTTTATTGTAACTTTATCTCATCTTACTTGTTTCTATTTGGATATGTGATGGTAATTCAATTTTGAGCTTGTTATTGTCTTTCATTATTCTCATATTTGTTACTATTATCTTTGTGAAAAAACCAAACATGAATATTAGTTTTGCTGATTGTAAGCAGTTCATTTCATCAATTAATTTTTGAACTTCAAATCATATAAAAAACAAAATTTTGAAGCAAATCTTGAAATAGTGAATTGATCAACCAGAACTATTCCTTAAAGTTAAATTCTCGAGAACTTACGTTCAGAACAGTTAGAAGTTTCAGTTGCGTGAGAGTTTCAGGATTTACAAGTTTTAGGAGTTAGGATTTGTTTTCTTGGGAAACAGAAGGGTTACCGCAGAGAGGGCAAGTGATCGAGGATGAGAAAAGCGGTCATTTTGAAAATTGCAATTGGGGTAATAAGATTGATGGTTTTTAGTAATAGTTAACGGTTCACTAGCTCCGTAAATGTGAGTGCGGTAAAGTTGTGTTACTCTGATTGCGCAATATCATATAGTGAACATTTGGTGCATGAGGTGACAGTTGAGAGCTTGATAGCTTGACCGTGCCTTCCTTGTTTGACAGAGACTAAACACCGCAACCATATGTCATTCGCGAGCTGGCTACTATCAGCATCTTGGATTGTGTGCCTTATTCGAATGATACCGACCTCATCGTTATTTGGAAATTCCAAATATCAAGCAAATGAAGTTAGATCGAGGAAGTTGTTTATCTCCTGAAATATGCTGCAAATACTCCACTTAAGAAAAATTAAGCTGACTATTTCGCATTGGGCATTACATTGTTTAGCTGTAAATATATTGAGCGACTAGCTGGGCATAATTTCGCGCTGAAATAGAATGATGGTCTGAAATTTGGCTTTTTTCTGATATTTTAGACAGATATTATTGTTCGAAAATTAGAGTTCTTAGGCCAAGTAATTATTGGTGAATGATGTGCTGAAATATTTCAACTATTTGGTGGTTTTTACTACCTTTTGTCGTTGTTGAACTTGTTATTTTTATTCATTTCAGGAAAATGAAATAACTAGTTCCTTACTGAAATAAAAAAAAAAAAAAAACTACTGTTGGCTATTTGAAACTATTTTCCATCAAATTGCGACCTGAGAACACACCTATTACCATATGAAAATAAGCAGAAATTTGAGCTAGTTCAAGTCATCTGTTTGGTGAACTCATTGACCTCTTCTCCTTGTCTATCTGGAGGGCAGCAATAGGAATTTGGATTGGAGCAAAGATGTTTATAATTTGGTAATCAAGTCGATGATTGCCTGGCCAACAGATGAAGTAATTTGTTTATTCCAGTGAACAACACAGTTCATACAGTAATCAGACCCTATTATATTAAAGTTTTCTTGATTCTAGTTGCTGCTTTGTTCTCGTTCATGAAATTTTTTTAAAACTAAAAGATGAAAAAATTGAGAAACAAAGTGACTGCTTATGATATAATGTAAAACCATGAATCATGTACATTGTAAATTGGAATCATCGAGAAAGCAGAAAATAAATTTTTAGAATCATTTAAAAATAATTGATTTTGCATTTCGCATTTGTTGGGCATTCAAATTTTGAAAGAATTTCAATTCCAGTTTGTTTACTGATAGTACCTGAGGATTCTTACAATATTATATGAAATAACAAAATATCTTGAGTTCCAAAAGAATAGCTGGGAATGATTTTCATCGTGATTTCTTATCAAAGGAATTAACAATATACGAAAATGCAGGATGATGAATCGAATTAAAATTAAATGTAGGAGAAAAATCAAAATTAAAATTATTTCTAAATTTCTTGAGCAATGATCTTAGCAAAAATACGCGAAAGGCATTATTGGCGAGTAGATTGGAATGAAAATGAGGAGGAGTGGTTGAAGCTACCGTAATCTGGAAGACGCTTAAAAGTAATCCATAGGAGTAATTTGACCAAAATGAGAAGGTCCAACCCCTTATTCAGTTTGTTTGCATGTGTTTTAAGAAAGTAATAAAGTCATTCTGGATTGGTAGGATCATCTTAGTGGCCTAGTGCATTGTTAGAGCTAATCCGCCAAGATTCAGAAGGACTCTGCGGTAAATCACAGTTGTTCTGTTTAGAGATTCCTTTGTGGTAACCAAATGTGCTGCAGGAGAATTAAATTAGGGTGAATTTGTTGCTAGCATTAAGTCTTACGTATTTTAAAGTGTAATCCAGGGAACACCCGTAATCCAGGAAACACCCGACAACTTTCCTCTGATCATGGATTTAGAAACAAATCATCTGGAACAACAGGAACAGCCCCACAATCTTCCAGGCTTCCCCGGACATTTGATTAGGACAAACATCGTTCCTTCTATATTGGACGCTTCAGCTGTTGCAGCAAATGCAGCTACAAACATTGCTGCTAATACTGTAAGTACTACAACAGCCACAGCGTTACTGTTTGATAGCACCTCGTTGAGCATTGCTGCCAGCAGTGATACCTTAACAGTAACCGGAGCTATCTGTCCACCACCATCTAGCTCCTCATCCAGCATTTTCTCCACTGCTCAACATGATATCTATCGATTACCAAATGTTGGTGCTGTTAACCAAAGTACCACTGCTCTGAATAATATTGCAGGAAAATTACCGAAAAGTATGTTTTATTACTAATTTAAAATTCATTCCAAAATACTTCAGTTTGAGGGATTATGAAATTAGCGATTTATCTTAGATTTTCTGTTGAAATTTACTGTCCAAATTCATCTTTGAAATATTCGTCTGTCTGAAAGTATTTGCTAATTTTAAAATCAGTATACGTAACTGGAAGAAGTTTTTGTATCTATTAATAAAATTCAAGAACCTTATCATCAATAAATTTGACGGAATTTGCATATTTGCGCATGTTATTTGTTATAATAGTCACCAACCTGAAAAGTGCTGCATTCAAAATCTAATAGAATGTTGAGAAAATGATTTGCACTCAATCACATTTTTTAATGCATTTGATATTGATAGTGCTTCGTCATTAATAAATTTCTCGATTCATCTGGATCTTTCTTAATTTGTAGACTTTTTGTTCTGAATTCCCAAGAATTTTAATTAAACGATTTCCAAAGGTGCAGTTTTTGTTCTAGATATAACTGAAAAATTTCACATTTAATAAAGTAATTCAGCAGTATCCAAATATGAGATTGCTTTACAGATATCGCTATTCATTTCCTTTTATAATTACGAATTTGTTCTGAAATCAAGAAAAGATGAAATTCAAATGAAAGATGTATTCTTGAAGTTGATAAAGTATATTTCATTTGAAAAATTACGGAAACACGTCTATTGCTAAGCTAGGGTAAATAAAATAATTTTATAACCGAAAGATAAGCCAAAACTCTTCACAATATCGAATCATCGTCATCCTCTGATATAAAATTTACATCAATTTTTCATTGATTCAGCAGAAATCTTATAAAAGGTACAAGCGCGCCTACCAAAATTGTATCGTCGCTTTCAATAATCCATTGGTACCTTTTTCTAACGTTCTTGGTAGTTTAGAAATTCTTCTCATTTAGCTGCTAAAAAAGTAAAATTTCTAGTAGAAGATGGCAAAAAAGAGTATGATGCATCATCGAGAAGTATTGAATGTGATGGAAATTCTAATGCATCTCCGGATACTTGTTTGATTAGTAGCCAGAAACCACGCAGACAACGTACCCATTTTACAAGTCATCAGGTAAATTTATGATCGCCTAAAGTTCTATATTTTCTGTTATATTCTAATTCAAAAA
This sequence comes from Onchocerca lupi, assembly GCA_028564675.1. Lineage (NCBI taxonomy): Eukaryota > Metazoa > Nematoda > Chromadorea > Rhabditida > Onchocercidae > Onchocerca > Onchocerca lupi. Next base: position 57,952 of record JAOVVO010000301.1, read on the forward strand.
TATGATGTCGAAGAAAAATCGCAATCTTGAAAATACATAGCACATGTTTGAAATGAAATTTAACGAATTGCTTATTATATAATAATTTAAAATGTTGAATTTATGAACAAAATTCCTCCCACTGTTTTACAATCCTAATAATTGTTTTGCAGCTAACAGAGTTGGAAAATTGGTTTTCACGGAATCGTTACCCAGACATGGCTACAAGAGAAGAAATTGCATTATGGATCAGCCTCACGGAGCCACGAGTCCGTGTGAGTTCCCAAAAAAAATTTTCTGTGTAATTCAGGATTGAATAACTACGATCGTCCATTTCCTACTAAGATGTGATTTTTGATAATTTATGAAAATTCCTATCACTTTTTTATAGAAAAGGCCTTTTAGTTGCGCTAAATTAGCTTCAATCGAAACAATATCTTCACTTCAGAACCTTGAGATATAGCAGTTCTCAAAACCCTATAATTGAAATGTGTAATTTCTGTCACTTCTAATGAATTGAAATCCCAAGTGGCAGCAGACTCTGTCTTTCTTGGCTGATTAAACTAACGCACTATCAACGAATCATCAACATCACAGTCATTGCTATGATCTCATCATCTTAAAATCATTATTACCATCATGTCCCTTATCATTGCCATAGTTATTAACACAAATATTGTTATCCCTATTAGCATGTCAATATCATTCACATAGTCAACAGCTACTATTGCCAAGAAACAATAACAACAACCCAATTTTAATTAGGAATTCAATTTTCCTATGTTCCTTACTATACTTATTCTATTTCCTTATTGTCAGTAACTAAACTAATGAAAGGAACTTATTGATCTGATTAACCTTGTGCTTGCTTCAGATTAGTCTGTCGTTCTTTGAAGGTAAGTATTGGCGAATATTCTTATCAGACGTATTATCTTTCAAAATTTAGGGTCGTGATTCCATGTTCAGAACTTGAGAACGGAAATATTTTCAAAAATTGCAAATTAAAAAACACGAATATTTTGCAAACAGCCAAGGGACATTCAAGGCTTACGGTAACTAATATTTTGGAAGTCTAGCCACAGCGTTCAATTTTAGAGTACAGATGAATGAGCATTGTCTTTATTGGCATCTGAAAGCATAGCCATCAATTCCTGCTTTTATGTTTCCCACTAATGCCATGTAAATATCATCCGAGAGTTTCGATTTTTTCTAAAGCCTTAATGCAGTTTATGAAACAGTGTATTAGAATTATGAAATAGAGGAAGATTTCTGAAAAGATAATACCTAATAACTTTTAAAAAAAGAAAATTTGGATTTTGGTAAAGATTAAATTGTTCAATTCCATCTAACTTCCTCAGTTCTCTTAATACTTCGCCAATCTTTCCGCTCTTTCATACCAATCAATGTTCATCATTGCTTAAATATAATAAAATATTAAAATATTTCTTAATTATCTCGTAAAGTTCATGTATTAAATCTAAAAAACTTTAATACCATTTGCGTTCCTCAATAAGTTTCAATTTTGATCGAATTATTGAATAGTTTATTGGGATAAATCGATTGTGCTTCTTTTCAAGGTATGGTTTAAAAACCGACGAGCAAAATGGCGTAAACGAGAGCGTCATTTGTTAACTTCTGATTTCAAGAGTTTTCAGCCAACCGGTTGTTTTTCGCAAACCCTTTTACCGACCCATCCACAGGTAACAAGGTTCTTACATTAATTTAACTTCCTTTCCTTTAGCTTAATTTTGTTGTTAAAAATTCTTATTTTAGTTGTTCGGAATTTTTTGAAAAACTAGCCTTTCAAGTATTCAAATTTTATTGCAGCTTGACGATGTTTATGGCTCCTCGTCTTGGCAAGGTTATTCTACGAGAAATCCGAACACTGCTTTTGGTTGGGCCTTAAAAACACAGGTAATTCATACTTTACTTAAAAAAAAAGAATTATAGAAGTGGCAAATCTGTAAATCAAAATAAATTGGTTAGCCAAATTAAATTTAAAAAGAATCCGGCGTATTTATTTCTTGAAACATTCAATCGACTCACAACATCTATTCTTTAAGATCTTTGGTTATAAAGTTTTATATTATTTTTTTATTTACTATTTTTTAAAAGCTGAATTTTAATTTATAGGGACCGCTGCAACATACTTTCCCTCAATTGATGACTCCGACATCCAACAATGCGACATCTTTGCCACGTTTTGCTCCTGCTCAACCGCCATTTTACGCAGCCAGTACTACAAGTACCACAAACCTGATGTCAAAAGATGATAAATTCAAGTTACACTCTCAAGGATACTGTTCTTCTGTCATGCACATGCCCACTTCTGGTACCCAGTCCCAACAGGCCAGCAGTTTTTCAGTCCAATCATATCAATACAATGGTCCGCTATAAAACTGCAATTCAGGATTGTCGCACAACCACAGAAAGTGTCACAGCGTCCTTCGCGATAGGTATTGTGATATTAACTAGAAAATCAATCCATTTTCCATATTCACGCATTTCATTTCTTCGTTTTCCATAAAACTGCAACAAAAAAAAAAAAAAAAAAAAAAAAAAAAATACTTTCTGTGCAGTTGCAGCGATCCATTACTATGCATTCTGCTTCGCTGTAAGAATTTACTATTAAATCATTTCTCTGAAAAATTTCCAGAGATTTAGTTTTTGTAAAATTCGTAATTTCGGTGTTTCCATTTTTAGTTTTCTTTTGAATTCTGCTTATAAACTCCTTCAAAAGCCAGATATCTCAATTACGTATTCCTGTAATTTTTCACATCGCATGAAAATATTTTTACAACTAACTTTATTATATTACCACAATTCATGACTGCATATACCAGCTGTGAATTTATTGTGTGGTTTAGAATTTTAAATAACTATCGGTCAAATCTTCAAATCGCAATCACTTGCAAAATATAACGAATTTCTTACTCTCATTACCAATTAGATAATCTAAATCACATGCAATTTTTTAAATCCATCATTTTTTATCGCTCTTAAATGATTTATTTTACTTCTCTTCGAATGAAAAACAGACGAAAAAAGCAGTCATTGACTTGTTGTATTTTTTCACAGTCTCTTTGAACAAAATATTTCGACTGCTTGCAGATCTAGCGTGTTTTTTTTTTAGAACTTTCGGAGATTTCCAGATAGATTGATAGAAGAATAATTCTTGGTGAAAAAGGATTGAATTACGGTTGTTAAGGAAGTAGTGTGATATCTTATTCAATATCCATCAACTAACATTATATTTTGTTTATCTCATAAATCTTTTTGCAGCATTAAATCTTGGAAAACATAAAAAGTTGACACTAATAAAGTAGATGAGTTCAATTGAAAATTAATTTAGTAGATTCAAGTAAAACATTCACTTGTGACCCGAAATTGATTCAAAAAATGAAAGATAGTATGTAAGATCTGAAAATCAATAATTATTGACTGTGAAGAAGAATATATAAATTAAAAATAGAATGCTTCTCATAACTGTTTGTAACAAATTTAAGCTTTGTCTTTGCACTAGATAAACCTTTGTTTTAATTTAGAAATCCCAAAGATTAGTTATACTTTCTACTACAAATTTCTTTGCATTTTAATGCCTCTTTTCCATAAATATTCCCACTGAACAACATATTACGCACTAAATAAAAACTGTGATTTGCTTTTGAGTTATTAACTTTAATTGTTCATGAAAATACTCGATATGTTCTCGAAATTAAATTTAATTCATAAAATTGCGTCATACTAAATGACGAAATGACGATTAGTTGTGCTGCGTAATGATTGCAAATGATTTGGAAAAACTATAAAGTGATGAAAAATATAAAATTCTACTTTAAATAAGTAAATAAATTGCACTCAAAGATACGAAAATCAATTCGTCACCAAACTTAAACATAAATTAATTAATAGCAATATGTAGAAAGCATTACGTAAAGAATTTTTAATTAGTTTACTAATCGATTGAAAGTATTACTTTTTTCACATTATATCCTATTTTGCAGCAGCAAAGTGATGCAGTTTATCATAGGTTCCTTCAATATTTATTTTTTAAATTAGTCCAGAACTTCTCAAAGTTAACTAATTTCAAATTTTTTTCGACTTATTTTATCAAATCAATCGATCAAGAGATTAAAAAACTTCTCACCATTGCAATTTGAAAGAAAATTTTCTTTCGTAGATTTTTTGCTTCCGAATGATGATAATTACTGCGTAATTTTCTACTATTTTTCCTTTTAAGCATGATTTTAGAAAGCCAAAAATCCAAAAACAAACAGAATTAGTCAACACGAAAATATTTGTGGACAAAAGGAAAGTATAAGTTTTGTCATCCAATAGGTATTCCTTGTTAAAAAAAAAAAATTCAAGTTTTTTGTTTTGGTTTTTTTCTGTTCAAATAAAAACTTTCTTCTCTCCTGCGAAATTTCTGAAAAAATAAGGTATTCATGACTTGGAAGAGTCCTCTTATAAGATAGTTCATTTCGATTTTCAAATTTTAATTCGCGAAACAGTTCTCATGTTATAATTGCGCACAAATAATAGCAGTGTATGATTCTAAAGCGGTGTGATTATTCAGGAAGAAGTCGTTGCTGGAAATGTAGTGCTTTTTTTTAGCTCAGTTGCCTTGGCAAATTTTAATAGAAAATGAATAAGCTGATGATGTAATTAAATATGCTCGCAAAGAGAGTTCTTTGGATAATTCAGATAAAAAAAGAATTAGCGAGCATATGTTTTTCGTTATTATTGTCAGAGTGCATTAAACTTCAGGCATTTAATAAGCAACCGTCCATTTTCTATAAACTTCCTACATCGATTGCCTTCTCGTTACTCCGAAAATTCTTGTTTTTTTTTTTTTTTAAACTCGAAGATTTGTCATGTTTGTTTGCTTTTAAATAGGTAATTCATTTACGCTTTGAAAAAAGCGCATCAAGAGATTAGTAAAACATAAAAATTCTTCTGTTCCCTTGCTTACGCTTTATGCTAAAAAAGTTGTAAACCTTTTACGAAATCTATTGATATACATATGGTTTCTGATACTTCACACGAATCTAAGGCTTTTTTTTTTTCGTCTATTCTAAAATGCTTCACTTTTATTGCCTTTTTGTTAATTTCCTCAACTCTAACCTACTATTAATTAAGTTTTGCTATCATGTATCTTAGTTCATTATACTTGAAACTTTTTGGAACCAGCATTTTTGCTTTTTGCAGAGCAATAATTGAAATGGACATATGGCTTTTGTTAGTTCCAACGGTGGTGCTGTTATTGCTTTTGTAGGGCAATTGGTTATCCCCGTAAGAATAGCCATTGAAATGAAAAAATTGAATATTTCGCTTTAGAAATTTCTATTAGTCGATCTAACTGCTTTTGAAAGAATAAATAATTGATAGGAATTTGTAACGGTTGATAGAAATTAAAAGTCCTTTTGCTAATTCTTAGTATCAAAAAGTGAATTCAATACTTAAACAATTTTTTATGAAAATTTCTCATATAATGAAATCTTTAAGAGAGAATTTTTAAGTAATAAGGCCGATAGGTTGGTTACACAGTAATTTTTCTTTTCACATGTTTACTACTTGAATCCAAATATGAAAGTGTCATCATATTGGCATCATTTCTCGACTTCAAAATTTCATGAAAATGACCCATATTGAAGACTTCTTGGTTCACACTATCGGAAGAATTTCAGAAAATATTTTACGGAACAGGCTGTCAAAAACAACAATAAATAACAATATCACATGCTTAAACGAAAAAGTTGCATATATAGATGAATAGATGATGATGAGATGGCAAGAGAAGGAAACAGCATTTGAAAACTGTATATGAAAAATTATGTGAAAAATAAGATGTTAATGAAAGGAAATAATTATTTGGCTTGGTGTTTGCGTCATAAACCTAATTGGGAAAGGGAGTCTGCTCCAATTGTTGCAAAATGGATTTCCAATACATGCAATTGGCTCAGCTGATTTTTTTTTTCCCCGATTATCACCAACTTGAGTTCCAATAATCGGCAAAGCAGTTGAAAACTCTTGTCATTTGCCATCAAACATTTTAGAAGAGGATGTATTGCCTTCTTGAAGATGCTCTTTGACCATCTACAAATCCAACGACTAGCTTTTTAGTTTTCCCTCCCTTTACAAAACGTGACACATCATCTTCTTCCTTGACAAGAAATTGGCCTATTTCAATGTTTACATTGATTGACTCTTTTTGTTCCTTTGATGGACCGACCTCCTTGATGGTCAGCATTCCTAACAGTGTTATTTATGCAACGTTGTTAGGAAATACGATTTTCTTGATTCGATTCAGATAACAACTGTAGTAGGGAAATTACTCGATGAATATCCTTCATTCAAATACACAGAATTCCTCGTTAAAGCTATCAGAAAGTGTGATGGACTGGATACCATCTCACAATAAACCGTTTGCTCACATGGCTTGTGAACGATGGCTTCACGCAAGATTGGATGATTTACGCACTAAAAGTGTCTTCAGTCATGTTTGTTTTTTTTTTTTAAATTATAAGATTAAAAGAAGTTCTGTCTTTAGTAGCTCATCATAGAATAGCAAATTTGCTTCATCCAAGCTTTTTATTTACGTTTCCAATTTTTAGAGTTCTCTTTTATTCGCTTCAATTCTGTTCACTTCCAATATAGCGGGGCAGTGAGAATATGAGAGAAAAAGCTTCCTACATCATGAATATGCAATCAAAAGAATTTTTCCAGAGAACAGAATATGAATTTTTGCCACAGAAACTAGAAAAAAGCTTTGTGGATTTCAATGTCAAAGAAAAGAATATTCGTGGCGAAACCCTTATCATGTCAGTGATAAGATATGAACTAGATAAGGCAAATCAGGTCTGTCTTACTTTAAACGGAAAATTCATACGGAGAAATTTTACGACCAGTCTAACAGTAAATGAAAATGACTGAGAAAGAGAGTTAATGACAAATTTGCAGGTGCGTCACATAAACTTGTTGATTCGTTCTGGATGTGATCCTTCCGAACCAGATGAACGGCAATTGCGTACACCGCTGATGTTAGCTTGTCTGATGAGAAACGATACCGTTGCTCACTATTTGATCTTGGTTTGGTTACTTTAATTTGTTTGATTTACTTCCAAGACAATAACAGAGTTCAAATTAATCATTTTAATTTACGTAGAATTAGTGTCATTCAATTACTGTAAAAAAACAGGTAGGAAACATTCTATAAGAATCTATTTATGAAAAAATGTTACATCATAAATCTTCATAATGTATTTATTCCAGCCATTTCAATATTTTTCTAAAAAGTATGCTTTTTATAAAATTATAATGAGAAATTTAGGGTTGTTTCTTTCAGCAAAATGTGAATCTTATGGCAGCTGACAAAATGGGTAATACGGTATTAATGTATGCCGCTATGTACTCCCAGTCATCTCTGTTAAATTTTCTGATAGAGGAACTCTCCAGGCAATGGTGTATCGAAGCATTTCGTACCAAAAATTTAATGGGATATACTGCAGAGAGTTTAGCTCGAAAAAATGAACGATACATGTTTTCCATGTAGTTTTTTATTCTCAGTTCTTTCATCTGGCTTGCTTTTAAACCGATGCTTTGAGATTACTTTTTTAGAAAATAGCTTTCTGTTAAGTGATATATATATATATATATATATATATATATATATATATATAAATCGTATCGCATCCTCCTTCATATGAATGGTGAAAAAGCTTCTAACAATGATGGCATCAATGCTGAACTTATTGCTGCGAAGAAATTTAGAAATATCGGGGAATTCGAACTAGAACCGCATGAAAATCGCGATAAACACCAATAGTATCGCATTGGGAGTCTGACGTGCCTTGATTATCAAGCAGGAAAATCATGGATTCAAATTCGGCGTTAGGCAAATTTATATGCAAACTTTTTAGGATGCTGAAGAAGGGGCGTTTGCGTTTGCTGAAACGGCTTCGCGATCAGGTTGCCTCAAATTTGATGTTTGCGCCACCATTTAATAAATGGAATATATACAGCAGCATTTATAAGGTAATGGTAGCATATACAGTAGCATTTATAAGGTAATGAAATTTCTTTATTGATATATTATATATAATATCCTTCATAGGTTAGAAATTTAGAATGACCTAATGTATAGAATTATTTGATAACTTTTCAAATGACATATGCACTTATTGGTGTTTAAGTAACGAGAATCAGGATACCTCTCGCTCAATTTCACGATGAAAAATGTAAATGAAAGATTTAGGTTCTTACAACATTGACAAAGATTCCATTCCTTCATTATTGGAAGTGTATTTACAGGCTAAACAGAAGTTTTTATTGTGTGCACATCGATATGTGCAAACTTTGCAGGACAGTACTTCATCACTAGCGAGAAATTCAAAATCATCATTACCAGAAATTCAAAATCATTTCCACTCTGTTAGTATTAGAGGAAATATTAAAATACTCTTTATCGATAGAAGTAGGATTCTAAGCTCTTTTCTAAACTGCTTTAATAGTATTTGATAATTCGCCTCTGTTCCTTCTGTCCTTAAGCAAGATAGAGATGATAAAACAAGCTATCAGCTCAAGATAAAGGAGAGGAAGGCAATATCGGTGTGAAGTTTGACAGGATATCAATCCGGAGTTGTATTAAATAAATGATAGTAAATTGCTGAATTCGCTGTTCAATGAGATAGATTCTTTTGAACGCCGAGAATGTCTAATTCCTCGAATGAACTTCGCTAGAGTACGGTCTCAAAAAATTTGATTCATGTAATTGCATGTAGAATTCACATTTTAGCAGCTTATTCGTTTTTACCAGGATTTTCTGATTAAGCACTGCGATAATTAATAATTAATCAATCAGGATAAGTTAAAGAAGACCGGATAAAACAGAAACAATAAATTTAAAGCAACAGAGATTAAGGGAACAATTATTAAAGACTTTTTACAGCTTAGCTTTAAATTTAGTCTTGTTGTTCTTATGCATTACTTTAATTCGAACATTGCGATGCTAAAAATGAGGTCTTTTATAAGAAATGTGCTATCAAATTCTTCCTCGCATTCTTAGAAAAAAATCCAAAACATCATTTTGAAAATTTTAAAGTGAGAAAAGATGTTTCAGGGTGTAAGCAATGGGAATCCCTTGAAAAAATATCAATCCAAGACCAATCCCGCAGCAAACAGTGTAGTGGTAATGAATATCAACTTACCACCACTATCACAATCAATTGTGAATGCGTCAACAACATTCTCAGATAAGCGCAGAGTATAAAAGCAGGCTTTCCTTGCTAATTTAAGGCCAATTGCCAAATAGAGTGATAGAAATAACATTAATTTACAATCACTATCATCTACTTGCAGTTTAGTTTATTGCTTTCCGAAGTTTCATTGTCATGTCATAACATTTGTTGAAAGAACAATAAGAAATTGTCATTTGGAAAAATTAATTTCTTATTCAGCTAATCCATTCACAATTCTGATTTAACAATTCCATGAGTAAGTATCGAACTAAAGTTTTCAGGTAACTGAAAAAGCGAAAGATGAGAAAGTGCAGCAGTGACATTACTTTGAAGCAGTGACAAGAAGTAAATGGTTTTTCAATCACAACAGATGGAAGTGCCTTCTGAATATGTGACCATTTCGTAAAACTTACATGACATACTAATATATTTGCATATAATTCATAGAGCAGAAGACAACTCGAATAATGTTATAACCATGTGCAGTGAAATATATTGCCACATTAAAAATTAGTAAGTATGGCAAATTTTATTGATTCAGAATTTATAATTTGCATTACGTATACAAGAATAAATGCGAATCAATAAAAGTTACTCAACACGAATCCCATAACGATCTCTCATTCTTAATCCCTGACAAATTTAAATTAATCATTCAATACGAAAATTTTATTTCGCATAGGTATGAATTCACAATACTGCATTATTGTGACAAAGTTGCATAGATCGAGTATATTTGAAAGACATTAGGTAGACAATTACAATTTTCTGACAACTAATAATAATGTGTTACTTCTGAAATTTTTCCAAAAATTTAGAATTGTGGTTTCGGTAATAAGAAAGATTACAGGTCTTCTTGAAAGTTTCGGAATGGAACATAGTGCATTAGGAGCATTAAAAAAAAAAAAAAAAAAAAAAAAAAAAAAAAGAAATGGATAGCTGGGGGAAAAGAAAAAACAAACTATACGGTAGTTTCAGGAGCTGAAGTCAACTTATATTTTCTGTAAATAAGTGTTATATTATTACTCTCTTCACTTTCGCCTTCAGACCGTACATGAAATGATGAACGATTTTTGCCTTCTTTTTCCAGCGACAGTTCGTCTATCAAATTTCCAACGCTACGTGAAACCGCATTTGTCGACTCTCGTTTAGTTAGCATTTTATGGTTCTTTCTCTTGAATTATTTCCAAATTTGACAAATTTAAAATCAAAAAAAAAAAGATTTCCGAAATCTGTAATAAAACTATATAAAATCAAGGTTTTGAGGTATAAAATATATAAAATGCATTAAGCACACTTTATTGTGAATATTTTTTGCAACTTATGTATAACTGGAGTTATCTTTTCAGAATATGAAAATTTAATATGAGTATTCAAACTTTAAATCTTTTACCTGTCCTGGTGCTTGCATCCTCATTTGCAGATTTGTTTGCTCACAGTGTACATCGTTAGTCTGGGATGTAATTAGTCCATCTGATTCTTCAGCAAGCCTGTAGGGTTCGTCTAAAAAGATTCTGTTTATTGATTTGATTTTTACTGAAAATCAATGTTTGAAAATTTTAACAGCAGACTTTATATTCGAATCCACTGGGCGATAATTTTGAATTCAAATTCTCAACCAGTACTGGATTAAAAATCCGATTCAAATTATTGCAAATGCACTTGGAATATTTACCCTGACTGTGGAAAGGCAATAGGTGACAGTCGTTTAAATGCTACTGAACAATTGAAAAGCGCTTAAAATTTCCATAGAGGATAAGAAAATAAAATTTTATTAATCAACAAGTTTCCTAGTCGAAGTTTGGATGATATTTAGCTCATGCATCTTAAATATTTGAGAACTCTTTCGTTATGAGATCTAAGAAAACTGAGAAACAAGCTATTCCGGAAAACAGCAAAAAGCATAAATAAATACAAATAAAAAAGATATGATATATATCAATTAAACAGAATTTCAAACAATTATACGAACAAAAATTCAAAATACATGCAAGAAGATAAGAATGCCAGATTTGTAGGAGCAATTACCTGTCACAACCAAATATTTTTGGTGAAGTCAATTTTAATTACCACAATTTGTTATAATTTTGCAACTGGAATTTTTAACAGAAGTGCCCTTGGAACATGCTATGGCAATAAAACTCCTGAACCAGTGAGAGCGAGAATAACAATAGAATTCCAGGCTGAACAGAGTGCCAAGCAAATTGAAGTATAACCTTTTTTGACACCAGGATAATCAGTCCAGTCAGTGTTTGTAGCTAACAGCTTATCCGAGGCAAAATTATGATAATCTGGAGATTCCACTGAGCGAAAATGTGCATGCTTGCATTGTTTGGGCACCTGCAGCAACGAGCAGTAAATAATTTAGAACAGCTAGGAACGACGCAAAGTTTCTAAATCCACTAGAATTACTAGAATTCTTAGTACCTTTTTGAATCTTATCGTCCGAATCAAATAATCTGTATTAAAATAGTAACAGAGAGAAATGACATTTAAACATACCATTGTATCGATGTTGGTTTCAACTAAACATTGTCTATTTTGCATTGAGAATGGCAGAATCCTTTGTGACTGTGACAGTGAATGACTGGTGTCAATATATTTTCCAGTTAATAATGAACATCCAGGCAAGGAACCTGAGGGACACCAAATCGGGCTTGACTCCGAAACAAATGATTGCTTCTCATCCTGTAAAAAAATGAAAATTGGAAAGAAAAATCTTAAAATGATCCACGCATTATCAATTTCTGAGAAAAGCTGAATGATGGAACATGAACAGTATGAACAGTAAACTTGAAAAATTATTTTCAAGTATGCACAATAAATTTTTTTAACCATTATATTAAGTTTCTGACTCCACCACTTTAAATTCCACCAAGGAAATTGGCATCCAGTAAAGAATGATTCAGCTTTTTAAACTTTATTTTTCCCGCTTTTGGAATAAGTTTCATAATACAGGAAAGCATCTTTGTTTCAAACCTACAATGTTGGTTATGGCATTATAGGTTTAAAACAAAGCAGTGGACCATTAGTCAAGAGAGTGAAACGCATACAAATCAAATTTGAATTTAAGATGGAACTTGAATCATCGGTTCAAAACTTTCAAAATAACTTATAAACAACCTCTGGAGAATGGACAAGAAGTGCATTGTGGCTATCTTCAGCGGCCGCAATTGTTTGCTTTAGAGGTAAAGGATTAAGTTTTGGATGTTTTAAACAGTTTTTAAGGGAAGCAGCAGTATTGCTTGTCGATATATTTGATGAACTGGCTGGTTTACATATATTCTGCACTTTTATCCGCCTGGAACTTGGCAAATTACAACTATACAAAGGAAATCGAAGGAGCAAAAAAAATGTGAACTGGAAATCCCGCATTATAACAGCCTCTTATTTTCAAATAGCCAAGAGTTAAAAACGAACCAATAACTTGGAAAATTTTCCCGTAAATCAGAATACAGAATCATAAGCCATTTTTTGCATTTCAATCTCCGTGCTAATTCTATTTTCCTGCTTAATAGCATCAGTTTCTCTCCATGTAATTACTCTTCTTCATTAACTATGTTCTACTTAGTATTGTTCCGATCCTCAGCAAGTGTCATTATTTTTAGATACTTTATACTTTCATTTCAGTCGGCATTATTATACAGATTGCAGATCAGTTTAATCTTCCCATTCTACATTACTGCGTTATTCCGAAATTCCGACGAGGTTTTCAACCAATATATAAACTATTAATAAGATCAATAGTGATCATCATCAAAAAACATTCAACTGTCTTGAAAATGATATCTCGAATAAAACTGTCAAGCTTTCGGTCTGCGAAAAACTATGTTTTAAATTTATGCCTAATAGATAGCTGGAGCTTTATATTTCGCTGTTAAGTTTTGATCCCTACTTTCTTATTAGAAGTTTTAAAAGTTTTCTCATAAAGCTTGATTCTTGAATATACTTATAAGATGACGGACACAAAGTATTATCCTTCACTCATTCCGCTCAACCCAGAAAATGAATCTGATAGCCAATTTCACATTTCAAATGCCCAAGATATCTAAGCACTAATTTTTTCCACATTTCAATGCTTACATAGTAGGTAATGATGCAGCTCCATACAGTGAATTGTCCTCAATGTACTGAATAATTTCATCACTTGTACAATATCGTATCGATTCTTTCCGCCGAATTGCTGTTCTGAAAATATCTTCATTATCTTTAATCTGATTACTTTTTTCAAGCATTGAAGCAGTCAATATTTGTGCCTAAAATAATTTAGCAGTTATATTCGAAGTGATCTAGAGAGTTAAACAATTAGAATAGTGGCGGAGTGAAAGATGCAAAATATATAAGTTCTTGGGAAGCTAAAATACTAGACAGGAAAGAAATATTCACACCTTAAGCGTGTCGAACTGATATCATTTGGACAAGTTTCATCTTCAATTATAAATATATTCTTCTGAAAAGTCAAAAAAGTAAAAGAAATATTGAATTTTTTATCAGATATTTCCATATGATGAAAAGCTAGTTATTTATGAAGTTTTTAAAACATGAATACCTGGTATGTATGGAGCACATCTGCAAGATAGATAGCACTAACAGGATCAGTGTTTGCTCGCATTACTACAACCACACCAAAATCTCTGACAACTTCCTCGACCTGAATTTCAAGTTTAAGTATATTAAAATTCAAATCATTTAATCATTTAAAATTTATTGCTTTTTTATTGTTTTGGAAAAGCAAAATGGAGAAATTTAGTAATTTAGCATATCATATCTTTCACATATATTATCTATTCCTTTTTTAAAAAGGACACTTTATTTTATTTGAAAATAAAGTTGATGGTTTCATATTGTAACGGCATTGTTTGCACTAAAAAAATGCGGAAATAAGTAAACCTGCTTGGAATCCCATAACATAACATCGGAAACGGCCAATTTTGTAACGCTTTCAATAACATCACCACCACAGAGTAATAATAATCGTACTTCATAGTTTTCACTTCTATATTTACGATCAAGTGTTTGCTTGAAATGATGCAAGACATGAATTGTCCTTATCCATTCACCTTGCGAACACTCCCATCCATCTGCTCTATAATGAAAGTTTAATATCTTTTTCGAAACAAATTTTACATATTTTCACTGCATTGCACTGCAGAGACGAATTTAAAATTTTCATATAAATTTTAAGAATTAATTCAGCCTTAATCACAGTATCACATTCCAAGAGAGTGGATGAAAGTTGCATACCTTATCCAGGACGATGATTTGACAGCCAATTCTACCATTTTCAGCCTGTGTTTAGCTGGTACCATATCAGGTCGACCAAGACTATCTGCTACTGGACTCATAATACCTTCAATAACCTCCCATCCATGTATTTTCTTCAGGTAGTCGCGTGCACGCTCTGTAGTACTTCTTTTGAAAAATTTCTAACAAATGACAAAGAGATTCCTCAGCAATCTAAATTAAATCAAATTTCCAACTTATAATAAAATGTCTTCTATTCGTCTTTTTATTCCTTCTAAAAGAGGAAAAATTGTTAATTTTTCAAAGAAAATGCAAAAAGGACACTTAAAAGAAACTGAGTAAACTACTGCCAACCAAATAAGTCATTATTTCCAACGAAATCAGTGAAACAAAGTATGGCTGAAAGGGCCAATTTTAGTAAGGATAATTAAAGTAAATTTTAGAGCTTTAGACCAACCAATACTTGACTGTTAATTGGCTTTTTGCAAAATGGAATCTCTGGTGATGTTTTGCAAGGATATAGTATGCCCTAAATCACGCTTTAGTTTGATCCACGTGCTAGTAAGATTTTAAAGCATCCTACAAGCAAAATCTCCAAATGATTAAATCACAAAGTAACACAGTAAAATGCTTACCAAACATTCGAAGATGCATATAAGTTGGTGGACTGAACGTGCCGCATGAAAGCAATGCTACTCGTCTGAAAGTTACTTGCGACGTGTTAGCGTCCGAACTCTTTTCCATCAAATACCCCAAACATCACACCATTGCTGCGAGTCACATTACTTTCTTTTGCAGTAAAAAATTTTTTGTTGAATCAATTTAGCTTTTACCTCTGTATGGCTTCTTCAGTGATTGTCTTCTATAAAAATTTTAAGAACTTACTTTAACGTACGTGCATGAATGAATATGTTGACGTAATTTTTGATAATTGTTAATGAGATCTGACGACATTTAAAACACAGTCCTCTGTAGATGCCACTAAGTGACGGAAATATCAATTCATTTTTAGAAATATAAGTAATGCAGCTCTCAAGAAATAAGAAGATACTACTGTAGCATATATTTCTTGAAAAAAATCTACTCTCAATTCAAGCAGCAGAAAAATTTTTATGACATATTAATGAAAGATGAAAAAC
Organism: Onchocerca lupi; assembly: GCA_028564675.1. Classification (NCBI taxonomy): domain Eukaryota; kingdom Metazoa; phylum Nematoda; class Chromadorea; order Rhabditida; family Onchocercidae; genus Onchocerca; species Onchocerca lupi. The sequence continues at coordinate 73,550 of JAOVVO010000301.1, forward strand.
AGAGAAATTGAAAGAACGTAGATATAATTTTGACTATAAGTCTCAATTAAATTTGCGAAATGCGATTTTTTTTTTTTTTTTTTTTTTTTGCAAAAAGCTTAGTTTGATAAGAGATTTGAAAGATGAATCCATCGCGAATCTATTCTAAAGTTAAAACTGTAAGGGTGAGATACTGTAAAATAAGATGTTTCAAAAATGACTCGTTTTCAAATAAGATGAGCAAATTAGCTAATTAATCAAAACTAAAAATTCAAATGACTGCATTTTTAAAGAATATGAAGCTGTGCTCCATGCCAGGTTGCAGGTAGTAAAAATAATTACAATTAAGTGACTGAAATTCTAGCCAACCAGCTAACTGTCTCCAATTTTTTCGGATTTGGTAAGTTTTAAACACAGAAGAAGTCCTGAAGTGTGGATAAAATTGACTTATAAAAACGAGTAAAAGATTTTTTGAATAATAAAAATGAAGAATCCTACTGCTGAGTCTTGAAATTTTTCTTGGAAAAACTTAAATTTCTTTAAGATCAATTTCATTCACCATCAATGCTTTTCGCATTTAGTGGAAAAGACATCTTACTAAAAAGCGATACATTGTCGCATTTCAAGGAATAATTCGGTATTTCGTTGATCGATAAAAATACTATGAGATCAATTACTCTGAATCCAAGCAAATAACTCAAGCGATTTCCAATCAATTTTGAGAATATTGTTAATTTTTAGATTCGACACTGACCTTTTCATAAAGCCAAACAATGGAGTGTCATTTCAAAGGAGAAAACGAGAAAATTATCCAGAAAGCAAAGAAACTGCATTTGAAAATCTAAAATTTAGGAAATTTTCTGAATAAGTGAAAAGATCGAAGTTAGTCATTGGATTAGCTAATGAACAGTAATTTCCAATAAGAACAAGCTGCATGTTATTTTGCTATTACACATTTTCTCCTTTGGATAGCAATGTCATCGCAAGCAAAACGAATTTTGATAATTTGCATAAATGGCAGTAGTAGAAAAGAAGAAAAGCATAAAAAATCGAATAGCAATTTGCTAAAAAATTGCTATTTCTTTCAAAATTCTCAAATTTTTGTTTAAACTTGTTGAGAAAGAACAAATTGATGATTATAAAATTCTCAAAGTTTCATCAAACTGTCAACAATTTTTAGTAATAAATTTCGAAGAGAAAGTGACAAAAAGAACGTGGGAGAAAGTTGAATGAATGCAGGTGCAGTTCCTTGCCAAAAATTTGCCATCCGGGAGATGGTGCTGTATTTTCTATTATGGAACTTGAGGATTCAAGAAAGGACTGACTATCTGCAAGTACATACCGTACGAAGATGATGAGTTTTGGCTAAAAAAATGAAGAATTCGAAGGAAATGAGATGCAGAAATCAGAACAGCAAAACAAACTGGTGGATATAAGAGTCGATGATGGAGAAGAATGGTGAAGAAAGGCAAAATTCAATATAGAATAGTTCACATGAAACTGGAACAAGAACAGTTGACAACTGAAACAGAAATTGTAACATGTCAAGATAGCGGAAAGAGATTAAAGCAAAGCACAGAAAAGCGAAAAGGATCACTCGATCTTAGGTGGTGATATGGAAATAAGTGACCGACATCTATTTCTATATTAACGATAAAGAATAAACTGAGTAATTAAGGAAACAATTAAGTTTTAAAATGAAGCTCACTGTGTTTTGAAGAGATGTTGGTCATCTTTAAAAGACTTACTGATAAATGGAATACTGGGAGTAAAATATTAAATCGGAACAAAAACATCTGCAGAAATTTTGAAAACGGTGAAATAATAATTGTCGTGGCGAAAAATGGAAAAGTATGAAGTATGGTACTCAATGCAAACAGAGCAAAGTTCTGGAAGTAACTACCAATGACATAACAAAACTCTGAACTGTGAATACGATGTATTCTAAAATAAAAAAAAGCTATTTTGATAAAACTTTTGACGAAACTTGAATTAAAATAGTGAGCAAAAGACTCAAAATGACAGGAAAGACCAAATGAAGCATATGGATTTTAGTTTAAAATTTTTTATAACCTAAGGACGACAGAAAAATTCAACGCCATATTCATTTTAGCCGGATTCAATTTTACATAAGAATCCAGACAATTCTAACGTTTTCAAGATCCACTTTCAACAAATTAATATGTTTCGATGAACCACACCCCATCATTAAGCGCGATAAACAGTCATCATATGCAAATGGATCATAAGTGGAAGAAGTGTTCTGTTTTTTTTTTTCTTTTGTTTTTAAACGTGAAATTCCGATACAAGCCAATGATTTGCTTGCCGACGATATTTAAAATGTTAATAAAAATACCACTATTACAACATAAAAATATTTTATTTCGGACGCTTCAGTGCAATATCATCTTGTTTTAAAAGTTTATTTGCGGAACAAAAAAAAGTTATCAGCATATGGAGGGACCAAAGATCAACCGACATTTCAGAAAATGGCAATGAAAAACTTTACAAGACGAAAAACAAACTTGTTTGTATAAGAGAATGCATGCAATCCTACGCAAACATAGATCCACTAAAACTGCAACTTTCCGGGGTCTTTGGCAACATCAGTTGAATTCATTTGAGAAGCAATCCGACGGCTAACGGCACTGAATTGGAGATAATAACATCCGACGAGAAATGTTCCAACGAATCTCTTTTCCATTCTTGTTATTTATGATTGCAATGATGCTCCCAACCAGAATATTGAAGAAAGAAATCTCATATTATGAATGTGAAATTGTTAAATACGAAAGTAAAATCAGATGGCCAACGAAAGATTTGAAATTATCTCAAGAAACTGGGGAAAAAAAAAGAATCGGACATTACACTTAATGGTGGTGATACATGGATGAAATTTGAACAGCGTTAGTGTTAATTAAAAAAGGGTAAGATGAAGAAAGATATAGGAAGGTAAGATTCTTCAAGAAATTCCTTCAGCCTCTTAATAACGCCGCACAGTGCAGGGTAATGACAAAAGAATGACTCGTTGCTGAATGGGTAAAAGGAGGCGAAAAGCGAGTAATGTTAGAGCAGTGTATTATTTTAAAGAGTGACTTGGTGGTGAGTGATAATTTTGCCTAAAATAAGCTGTATGAATTGGATGAAAAAACGAGGAACTTACGATGACTGCACAAAGCATCATCTACCAGTAATATCGATCAGTTGCGTTAAATAGAGCAAATTGTTGAAAACAAGCAGAAATAGCTCAATCGCAAGAAAATCCCTAATTAAGTAACAAAAACAAAGGTAAGAATAGAAGAACACGCCTATTCAGCAAAAAAAAGATAAATCGCCGCATGGATGGTATTTGAAAGTTGTGATGTCAAAATAGTGAAAGGAACAAATTAAATAGAAAATGGGAACTTTGGAAAAATGAAATCAAACATTGATTAATATCGGTATAAGATCAAGGATCAAATAAAAATTATAGGAAAACAAAAAGGACTAGAACCATTAGAAAGTGCAAATATGCTAAGAATATGGAAGGAATTGGATATATAAATGCAAACTTATGCTGCGATCGAGTTGCATAACAACAACAACATACCAGGCCAAGATGTATCGAACATTGGACAATGACTGTTCCCATAATATTTTTTATTGATTACCCATCTCGTAAGAGAATGAAATTTGCGAATGAATGATTTGTTGAAATGTGAGTGTGCTGCTAATGCTAATATATCATAGTTACAGCTTCTTCCCGGGAAGTGTTTATGCATCCTTTGCTTGCTTCCTCCTTATTTTCTTCCTACAACCTTATCACTTCCACATTACATCTTTCTTTTCTTCAATTGTTTAATCCTTCAATTTTTCACATAAATTGTAACCTCATTAACTCCGTAAAATCACGAAACTTAGCCAACTTTTAAGTCTTCATCAAAATAGACTTAACTATACGAATTTCGAGTAAGAATATGAAAAGAGAGTCCTGAACATGAAAAAAATTTTGTTCAGCACAATAGTTTTATTTTCATTGCTTTGATTTCTAGATAGCTAAAATGAATTTATTCTAACTTTACTATTTTTAATTTTAATCTAACTTTACCATTTTTCATTTAACTAGTTAATTTTTATAAAACTAGTTAAATGAAATTCTAGTCCTAAAAGCTCTTGATTAATTCTGCTAAATGATTAACCATCAAGTATTTAACAGAGAAGTAACTAAACAGTCATTAGTATATAAATAATTAATGATTAAAAGAAAACTTGAACAGATTCTGAGAAATAAATTGTTCGTTATGAAAAATTATATTCCAGGCTCGTTTAAGAGAAAAAGATACGAAACAAATATAGGTGCAGTGGGTTAATAATGATCTCATCACCTGTAAATCATCATTTTTTCGCGAGCAGCTGCTTGATGTTAACAAAATGCCGATCTTTTTCCCTTTTATTCAAAACTCTTTTCCCGTCTAAGAGAGGAATCTTCCTATCCTGTTGAGAACAAATAATCGAATCTCATTGAAATTTGCAATTGAAACACGGTAAAGCGAGCAATGATTTACCCTAATGTGTTTCATAATTGGGACGATTATGGGACAAAAAATTTTCTAGATCTTTACAAGACATGAAAGAAAGACTTGAGTGTCTTGAGCATTTCCCTTTCGATGTTTTTGTTATTGAAATCAATTTTTCAATCATACAAAAAACAATTATATGGAAATTAAACATGATCAAAACTAACAACAATATAATAATTCAACCAAAAATTCCGGATAAAGGATAGAAAAAGAAAACAGAAGTATTTGATAGGCATTAGTAGAAATATGAAAAGAGAGAAAATCGGTTTGTGTTAAAGAATATGAATAACAAGAATAGAATGACAATAAATTTCAATGGTAAGAATCAAATTAAATTAGAGAGTATGGACGAGGAATAAACAGATTGAATCGATTTTGAATAGTTAAGATTAATCAACAAGCTTTCAGAAGCTGTTTTTGTGTAATAACAGAAAGGCATAAGTGAAGATTAATAAAAATAGTAGCTGCTGCCACTGACTGCAATACACATGCAGTTGCAAGCACATAATACACGCATATATGCATGCAAATGTTTCTCTTCTTATGCGCTGCCTTTTCTGTAAAAATTTATTCTATTTGGATATAACGCATAATAAAGTAGGAAGCAATAAAGAGAGCGCCTGATCAAAGCCTAGTTAAGAAAAGCAAAAAAGTTGGGACGGAGATATTGATCAGGATACGCACTGATCAAGCATATCCTCTAAACGAATGTCATATCCGGACAAATTAATAATCTCGAATATTACATATACTTCCCTGGATAAACTTAGCAAGAATTATGGATGCTTAGTTCCTGAAAAACTACATATGTATTTTTTTCCAAAACTTCTGTGATTGCCTTAAACTATACGAACAGCTACTTCTGTATGATAGCTAGTCATATCCACATGTGATTAACAACGAATTATTAGACCTATTCAGAAAAGCAAAAACGACAAAAATCTCAGTCCAATAGTTGAACTATAAAATCAACTTATTTTGACATGGCTAGTATAGATTTAAGGATCATTCACCATGATTCATTTACGTTTTTTCTAATTTTTATCAGTTTCTGCTCAAGCCATCCGATTCTTTTATAATTATTGTATAATTGACTAAGGCTTCGCCTAGGAATTTTAAAGCTTAAATTTTAGTGCACGCAGAGGATTAATAGTAGAAATCATTATTTCCAGGAATTAAGCTAATTTCCCTTCTCATCCATTTCCTTGTATGTTCAAAATTTTTTCTGTGATTGCTGAACATTTGATCATCCTATTACCATGAGTATATAAAATTTCAAAATATTGTCATTTATTTTCTGGGAAAATAAGCAAAATTTTATGATTAAAAAGAACATTATGGGAAGAGATGCTATCACAGTCAGATGTGGAAAATGATTTAATGCAATTTTTTGATGGAATTCCGTAAATAACCATCCATAATTAAAGGTAGGATGTACTGCCAGAATTGGATCTATTATTCTTATTTGACTGCTTCCTTCAGGATATATGCACAGTTCTTTTTATTGTTTTTTAACGGACAACTTTTACAATTAAAATTAAAGAAACATATCAAAATATCAAAACTTCTTACCCTTTCTTCTACAAAAAAGAATTAATGTTGAAAAGAAGATGGCTAGGAACAGTCGAGTCTGATATTTTTAGCAAAATGTAATGCAATAAATGTTAAGCGAACGGTATAATATTGTAATTTTGGGACTTCAAGATTTAAGTATTTTTAAAGAACATTTCCCGCAAAAAATTTCCTGAGATTTCGAAGATAAAATATGTGAACAAATAGAAAATGAACATATGGACTATTGCTGAAGGTATAATTTGTTACTGAAACCAAACGTGCCATTTTCGATACAGCAAATATTTATGGAAAAAAGGGAAAATTTTTCCTGGAAGTAGTGTACTGCACTTTAACATGTTGGAATCTAATTTTTTTGTTAGCTATTAAAAATCAAAAATAAAACAAAAATGGAAATGGGAAAAGATAATGCTCGATAATGCTTAATTCGAAACATGAGAGCTGATAAAGTGATGAACAGATGAAAAGAAATCTTATAGAGGGAATTTGCTTCAAAATATCATGGCGTTAAGTGGTAACTAAGTCAATAGTTGATTCACTAGGTCGTTTATATGCTACGGGTCGAAAAAATTTACGATCTTCGGAGTATCAACTATTTAATTTCATTTTTCAACGAATACGCGGAGAAGGGGACGAACAATTCTAAGAAGACATGGTAGCCCGCAATGCAACGAAACTTTTTATCGGTTGTATCAACTTTAACAAATTCGTGATAACTTCAGAGTTTTCTTACAAGCTAATCATGGCTAACTAATTGTTATTGATCTTCGTGACTTACATTCATCAAAAAACCTGAAATATAATATAATGCTAATTTCAAAGTGGATGGTAACAATTGGTTTCAATAGATGAAAAGACAGTGTAAACTGTGCATTGTCATCTTTTTTTTTGATGACTTCAAGTTTCTGCAAAAATGTTGGTTACTGTGAAGACATGTTGTGCTCACAGTATATGAGCAGTAGAAGATGAAAAACACTGATTTCTGAACGTTATGTATTGTTTCTATAATTGATATTAAAGAATTTCCTTCTTTTTTTTTTTTTTTTTTTTTTCGTGGTTTCTCAAAATTATGACATATTTCTTGCTTTAATAGGATACAAAAGGAAAGAAATTTCAGGATGTTTTTCAAATTTTTTTCAATTGGTATTTGTGTTTCTTGTTTTTGCTTGCTTTGGAGAGGCTTTATTTGAGTATTATTATAAAAGAGATTGAAAAATTGTTTAACCTTAATTAAGGGTTAAGTTTCACTTCCGGGTTCTCATAAAAACAGGAATTGTAACAAATAAATACACTCCTCCAAGACAGGTTTTGTAACTTTGATCTGTGCATTATTAAAAAAAAAAAAGAAAATGGCTGAACATCATTTTTTGAATGCCCTTTCTTGTTGTTACAAAAACGTTTTTCCTTTACATTTGTGCTTATTAAGAAAGCATCGATCGAATCGGAGAAATGGAAGAAGAAGCGGGAAAGAAGTTTGAGAAAACCGAGCGGTTACCGAAATGGAACATTATTTCCCATCCATCATACCACTGCGGGACAAAACAGTACATTTTAATCGAAAGTTATCATTTTGAAGAAGCGTTGTTTCCTTCTTAAACAAAGTTTGCTTCATAAATGGATTTTGAGAAAGCGAAAAACCAATTCGTCAGATGCTTGCTTTCGCCTTCTTTAACATCTTTTTCTCCTTTCTACCTTCCTTTCCATCGTTCAGATGGGTTTGAATAAGAAGTGAGAGAAATGAAGATTGAAAAGTACCGCTTAACGACGCAAGCGGTGTCGCAGAAATCAACAGCATCACAAAAGAAACTAGAAGAAGCTTTTTACTGAAGTAAAACGAAATATATGGGCAAAAGTCACTGAAGCAGGTATCAGCAGCCGTAGGCGACCATCGTTCTGAGGACGTTGTTGTTGCGATCAGTGATATTGTTGCATTACCGCTGTTTTATTTCAGCTCACTTGTAGTGGTAAATTTTGGAGAAGCTAAGAAAAGCTACAAATAATGCTTAGAGAAGGTTCAGGAGAGCTTATGCCCTCAGGCGGACCGGACTAATAAAACCAATGAAAGTCTTCCAATCTCTCTCTCCTGCGTACTTTCACCGTAGGTTTCATTCCTTCTCTCAGGGTCCTTGAAGTATTTCGCTCTACCTCTCCTAAAAACTCTGCAATCCTCTCCCATCCTCCAAATCAGAAATAACACCAAGCATTGTTAAGGCTTATGTCAAGAAGCCGACCAGTCCTGTCGACATATCATTTCCAAACCTTCTCAAACAAATTCACTTTCAATTACATCCAACAGATACCTTCCTCCGTACTTCGCGTCCGCTTGCTTCTTCGTCAGTTGCTAACAAGTCCTAAATCTATGGAATTTTCATCTCAGATTTCAATATTCTGATCGTATGATAGTTAGTGGGATCCAACCATTTGCTCCTTTTCACTCTCTCTATTTCAACAATGGACAATCTTTCTTGTTGAAATAGCCATAACCTAAATAACTTTCACATTTATTAAGACTATTTTCTATAAATCTTGTTTTCTGAAACCTTCGTTCCATTCCTCAATTTCTTGATCTATTTATTCCTGACTTATCATATACCTTCATTATCTCCATTCCATTTTTACAAAATCTTCATCAGACAAACCAAAAATTATTATTATCAAGATCATTAAACATTTTAATTTGATGGTTTTATTGGTTCCATGTAAGATTTAGTTCATAAGAACTTCTGCCAACTGTCAAACCGTTTTATTTAATCTACCACTGATTAGACTGTCAGGTTAGAACAACTTCCTTCATATAGATAAATGTTACATTCGTTTTGTTGATATAAAAATTTTAGTTGTAACATTTCTCCGGAAAAATTTATTACAAAAAGTAAAAAATCATGCATTGGGACCGTTTCCGGGATTCAGTTTTCTTCTTTATCTGATATTATTTTGTTTCCTTTATTTTTTGAACAATTACTTGTTTCAGATTTGATGAAATATATGATTTTAAATTTTTATGATGCTTGATACCGTAAAGATTGACACACCAATTAGCAATGGATCTATGTACTTTTTGAAGTAACAAAAGAATCGGGTATTTGAAAAATCTATCATTCTGGGCGATTGCATTTAAACTTGCTGTGCAATTGTATGTTGTATTTGGGATATGCATGCATTCTACAAATTTAGCGCAACTCATCTAGCGAAGGAATCAGTAAATTTACAAATGTGCTCAAGACTGCGTTAACATACAATGTCAGCCTCGCTCTTCTGAGGATAAATGATTGTTTAGCTGACCATCCTGCAAATTAATATAAGTGTTATCATGCTTAAGTTATTCTAAATTCAAAGGGCATACATTTCGTCACAAAATGCGAGGTACACCCTCAACTTTTTTCACTACTTTTAGAAGGATTTCTAACTTTTCATTCTTTCATGGTTTTTGCACATCCTTTTTTTTGGATTTTATCTTATATTAAAAGTAAATACATTTTGTATTGCAATAATATTACACACTTAAACTAGTGGTGCATGTTACTATAAGGTAGTAATGCTTTAAAAATGATTTCGAGCATAAATTTCAAAATTTATATGTGTACGTAATGAAAATCCAAAAAAATTTCTTTTTCTTAACAGTTTAAAAAGATCAAAAAAAAAAAAAAAAATGCCGCAAAAAAAATGTCATGAGAATTAGAAGTTTATTGGTTGGAAATAAAGGAATAAGAAAGTGAAAATGAATATTTTAATTACAGCAATTAAATCGGAAATAAGGTAACCTTTTAATTAAGCGAATGATCAAAACTAGTAGTTAATTTCTCAGATGATAAGGATGATGAGGACTTATTGCTTTTATTCATTTGCACATCGATTAGCTTATTTATTTTCGATTAAAAAAATTAAGTGTCTGAAATTATAGAATGCAACATAAATGTAGCGCAATGTAAGTGAAATATCTGAAAAATTTAAAATGAATTGTTGACACTTTCATTTCATGACGAATGCGTGGAAAGTTACACACATACATACACAGATGCATATTTTCAGGTTTTTCTGGATATTTGAACAGGAAGGTAATACTGAAGATTGAAGAGAGAGTGTAAAATTGAAGGGATGAGAACTGTGATAACCGGCGATGATATATGATAAGATAGCTTAAGAATCGGTGAAAAGGACAGAGACGGAGAAAAGAGCTAGGAAAGGGAGACAGGTTCCCAGAATCTACGTGGAGAACTGTCATTCAAAACCAGATTTTACCTCAGACGATGTAATATATGCGTTACACAACAATGTGCTTGACCTGAATCGAACGATGATGACTGTTTCAATAAAAAAACAATATCAAGCAACTAAGTTGCAGCTCTACAGTAATAACAGTAATAGTAATATTAGTAGTAATTAGTAATACAGTAACGACTTAACCCCCTAGGGAGTTAAAATATCCGCAACTTGCTTTTTTGCAAAGGTGGAGAAAGGTTATCAGTTGAGCGTCTGAAATTTGCACTATTTATCGCAACTAGCTGCGTTCTTCATCGATCCACGAGCCAAGTGATCCACCGCTAAGAATTAAAAAAAAAAGAATGTTAATAATGAAAAAATTGAATCAAATACATCTAGTTTGTGTGTGTATTTGTTTTGTTGGCAGCATACTTGCTAAAATGCTTATTAGCTGCATATATAGAATTAGCATTACCGTTAAGCATCACAGTTCATAATCCGTGGCACTGTTTTCTCTTGCTTCTACCAACACTTCTCTAACAGCAACTTATCAAAACATCATTCAGACTTATATCTATTTTCTTTTATAGCAGGAGTTGCCACTCAAGATATACTTCCTTTTTGCAAACTTCATGAACATTTCAAAATGTTTCGCTGGCAGGTTCACGAATAAGTCCCACTCATTTACAGAAACAAAATAATTGTTCACCTTTTCGTACATTTTTTTCGCTCTTTCCTTTTCCTCTTTTTGCGAAATTCAGATATTCCTTCATGTTACACTTGGAATTGACTTGGAAAGGATATTCTTTTCCACCAGGTATTCGTTTTAATTTTTCATCGTTTTATTGAAATAACACATTCATAGTTCTGCTCTTCGTCATTTATTATAAAAATCAAACAAAGCTGATTTCTGTAATATGATTACTTGATTTTCGCCCTTTTTGTGTCTGGCACGGTCTTCTCTTCGAAATCTGGATGTAACTTTCTTAGTGATAATAACAAAATTTTATGTCATGTTAACCTCTCGAAGAAACTTGAAAGTTTCAGCTTTTACCAAAATTAGACAGAATCTTCAATACATCTATGCAGTTTAGATGGAAAAGGTATCGTAATGGATATGTAGTATGGTTTGTTTACGTCAATGTGCTGGAGTTTTCAGGTCCAAAAAAAGTTCGTTAAAAGAAATTTTTCACTGGAACAAAGACGATTACTAGTTTTCTGAAATTAAATTTTTAGGTGATATATTGCGAGGGAATTCCGTTTGTATCCATAACTAACTCAATTACTATCGAAACAATACTGAAATTCCCTCATTAAATAAAAATGTTCTTAATTTTCAAGCTATTTTTCTTAAGCCATGAACTATATATCACTCATGCATTACCGTTATCATCTCCACTTAGTGCTGGTGATAATGTCTAATAAATGTAAGACTTGCTGATAGAATACATTAGTCAACGACTGATCCGCGATATTCATTGAAAAAAATAGCAATTGATGTAATCCATGGAAAAATTTACTTTGAAAAAATCCTAATAAAAATCAAAATCCGAAAGTGAGTTCAAAATAGATAATAATTATTGCCGAACTGGCTTTTTAATTTCAAGCATTTGGTAAATGAAAATGTTCATCGTCGTTTAATTCGCATAAATATTTTGGCTATAAGATTAAATTCGTAAAAGATGAGTGCGTGAACAGAGATGTTGTTCTTTTTTTTCAAATCGTCGGTTTCCATACCGGTTTCACTGATTCAGATTGTATTCTTTCCATTTATTACCTCTTCAATTTATGATTATTCTGTGAACAGTGTTTTTCAGTATTGCTTAAGAATTTCACTTGAAATAGTTGTTGTGTTTGTTGATCGTATAGTCTAAAATTAGAAGAAAGTCTAACCATTTCCTTTTAATTTTGCAGTTGGATTATTTATTCGCAAACTAGTTGACCATCCAAGTAATTAATTTCTTGCTCTGATGGATTAGTTTTCTGTTCAACCGACTTAAAATCTTCGATGACATTTGATACTTGATAAGAATTAAATTATCCGCTTTTAGACCATATTGAGCATCTGAATTTTTTTCTAAAGTCATCAAATCTATTAATACCACATTTCAACGCTTTGCAAAAACATGAAAGAAACCATCTGAATATTTCGAACGACGTTTAGGTAATTTACAAAGAGATCAACTGTTCCTAAGCAATTCGTTTGTTTCGGAGAAAATAATCGCATCCAGTGGCAAAGAGCTTTACCGTTTTGATCGGTTTTTTTGCTTAAACTCTATTTCATAACTCCTGTATCAATTCATAGGCTTCATGTTTTCTGTTTGGTTTAATCTGAAATTTAATTTTCGGTAAACGCCAATCAATCTAGATATCAAGCATAGGGTCTAATCTAAACTTGAAAAATGTGATGAATCGCAACAAAGCTAAATTCGTTTCAAGATGCGGACTGATTATTAAATATTTTTATGTAGTTGAAAAGAAATAGAATGGTATAAAATGAAATGGAACAAAAACAAGAACCAAAACAGGACAGAACGGAAAACAGGTGATAAATTTAAATAATATATTTTTGTTTATCCAGAAAACAAGAAAAGGTGGATTCATAATTGTGAGTCCACCTTTCCTTCGTTCTTTTGATGCTATACAGATCCCACGAAGAGTGCTGGTTCTATTTTTTGATTAATACTTCGTAAGATTCAAATGAATGTGAACGAGAAGTAGGTACGAGGTATGGGTTTGAAAGATAGTTAAAATGAAATTGAACGATTCTACCTGACACTTTTTCAATGAAGAAATTTTTTTCTTCCTCCATCAAATGTTTTCGAAAAAGGAAGAAAAAATAGCCGCAGTACATGTAGCAGTAACAAAGCAGTGTAAGCTAATTTTTATAAGCAAACAAGTTTTCCGTGCAGTTTTCCCTCCGAAATTCAATCTACGCTACTGTCATTTCATTACAAAGCTTTTACCTTCTCATCCACTCATTTGATTTTACATTCTTCATTTCTTCGTAAGAAATAAAGATCAACTCTTGCTCTTTGGATTATCGTTCAAATTATCACAGTGCTACTACCATTGCCCATTAAATTCCAAACAGTAATACAAGGTTGCGAGGATTCAAAATACCATTCGGTATTGTATAAACAAAAATTTCTGGACAAATATTAGAACACCTTAGCGACTAGATTTTACAAAGTGATATAGCGATGTTACCTTTCCCTAAATGGCATTTTGGTCCACAAATACTTTTTACTTTGAGTAGTTTTGAACTCCTTTTTAAGTAGCTTCAAGAAGTTGATACCGTCTTCGTTGTTTCTGGCATTATCATCCTTTCTCCCTTCTATCCTTCCCAGTCTTCTCGCAGATTCGCACCGTGTAAGTATTACTACTTCGTGAATGTTGCACTTCAAGTAAGTCATATAGCGCTTATTTCAAATTATATGTTACCTTTTTTAACCGCTATTTCGAAAATTTTTTTAATGCTGAAATTTACATACTATTTTTGATTCAAAAGTAACATATGGTAATTTTCATCTGCATTATATAAGGCAGAATGTGTTTCATCATTTGATTATATTAATCAATAAAGGATACAATTTTAAGGAGTGATAAGTTGTCAGGCGCATTCTTTGCTGCGACTTAAGATCCTCTTCTCTTCATTCCATTCTTATTGCTTATTCCTTCCGTAACTGCAGCACATCCATAAATAAGGTCTAATCTCTTGGAACAATTAGTTTTACAATGTCATTTTCTTTGTTTTTAAAAAATCTTTTGAAATTAGATGTGTCATCAAAATTTGGAAATTCCCATACTCATTTGTCTTCTTTTGTCACGATTTGTAACAAAATAATAAAGAAAAGATACGAGTTTGCATACTGCAATGCAAAACGGAGGAAGTCGTTTGCACATACCGCATTTGCGCTACCAGTATTTGCCAGTATTGAAAGAGTGGAGTAGGTACGGTAGCATTAGGTATGAGAAATAGAAGGCACATAAATAGCAAAGGAATTGCATTTCAGAGAGATGGGTAGTGGAGGTCAGAGGACAGTTTTCCATGATATGAATGCTTGGTGACCCCGCATCGTTTTGCTATCGTTAATAAGTGTTTATCAGAAAAGATTACAGAATTAAAAAGCGAACGACGGGAAAAGTTTTTAACTGTTTTGACTGAAGAAAGAGGAATGATCCATGATAATACAGTAGAGGAAGACTGAATTATTGTAGCGGTGGTTGCAATGGGTAGTAATGGTAGTAGTAGGTTGGGGAGTAGGAGGAAGAGTAGGACTGATAGTGAATGATAGTGGACATGGGTCAAGGTCCTCACTTCTTAGCGCACTTCGCTTCCCCCAAAAGTCTAATTTATTATTTCTATCCGTTGTGTTGTTGTTTAGTGATCAAATCAATTTACCTGCGTGCCCTCTCTTCCAATCTTCCGTACTCATCAACCGCCCATCCACTGCCCACACCAAAACAATTCATTAATGTCATATTATCAAATTTATGCCAGATTTCCACCCGTACCGACCTTCAGTCTCATTGATTTAATGCTAATAAGTTGAACAATCCGACACTACTTCCCACTCTAGCAAGTCCAGAGCTGAGGCTTTTTGGCTTCTTTCCTTTTTGTGTCGTAATCATTTGAGGCAATCGTTTAGTCAAAAGCAATATCCCTATTATTAGACAGCATTTTCATCTCTTTGAGATTTTACAAACGAAAGAGTAGTAGTTGTATGCTATTGTAGAGAAAAAATTTTTTTTTTCGTACTGTTGCCATAGCTAATTTAGTTATTTGAAAAATAAATCAATCGAAAAATGTACTTTTTTGAAGCTTTAGAAGCATTTAGAAAAGATTGTTTCGATTAATCCGAACCAAATGTAATAAAAGACTTGTTTTCACTAATTCCATAACCAGATTCATCACATAAGTACTTCTGTTGTATGATATATCTTTACAGTTATCTTTAAATATTCTAATAGCAACGAAAATTTGGGATGAGGACTGCATTTGTTGCAATCAAAAAGTCTAGTTCAGTTATGTCAACTTCACTTCCTTCCTATCTGCTTCACTAATTCAAAAGATAATAATAATACTGGTGTTTGAGAGGGAAGCATGATTTTTGCAGGAAATGAAGAGGACAATGAGAGCGCATTGATTTCAAGAACGGCAGAGAGAAGGATTCAAGCTGAAATCTGAATCTGAAGTAGATTTTTCTATCTATTGAGCATGAAATGAAATGAAATGAGACGAAGTGACCGAAGACCATTACCTCAAACGGATGATTGCTGCTGTTGCATTGGCATGCATGCACTCAAGCAAGTGGACGCACGTATGCATTCCTTGAAGCATTCCAAGAGCTGCTGTTTATAAATGGATAGGAAGGAGTTGAAAAGCGTTTAATGGAGCTTATTATGTGTTGAGATGAGGAAATGAGTACGAATTGTGTGTGATGCACGCGTGCGTGCGTGCATGTGTGTGTGCAAGCAATAAGGAAGAAGCATTAGATGGCACCCTCGGGGCATGCAGACCACTAGAATCCATGAATCAGAGATATCCATCAAGACTGAAGAGTATGGGCCATCTGAGGGCCATGCCTCTCATCTTCAGTCCTGTATAACAACAACTTAATGATAAAACTTATCACCTCCATGCCCGCCATCTCGAACTAGTAGCCAATGGTTAGTTAACTCGAAGTGGTACAAAGTCCCCTTCCTGCTACTAAACTTCATGCTTTTACTTTCCCATTCTGTTTTTAATCGCATGCCTCAGTCGTTTTTCCACTACTTTCAAGAAATGTCCCTTCCTCCCCCTCTCCCTTCCCGTTCCTCTCCCTCCCCTTCCCCCTCATTTCATCTTCTGTTTGCTCTATTGTATGTCCTTAATCATTGATTAAATACTCTTCCTCGGCCGTTCCTTCTTTGTTCAGTAAAAATCTGCACTTCAATCAGAAATATTTGCACCTACTTTGCTTTGCTTTGTTTTCATACCCTCAAGCAACACTCCTTCTCTTCTCCTGTTCTCTAACATCCCACTCCCTCTCCCTCCAATACCGCCTTTTTTTTCTTATTTTTCATTATTATTATATCCTCATTCGTGTTCATACATCTATTTCCCTATTCTTTGCATCTCAGCAAATCTCGGGATATCTGAAGATCTCGAGTTGGAGTTTCGGGATTTTAGCCAACATGACATTATTCAACAAATGGACAAGACGGTGCTGGCTGTTATGCATTCATGTGTATTCATCTTTTAGCAAATGAGCTCGAAATAGTTGTCAGCACTTGTTTTCTAAAATGTGATCTGAAATTGCTGTTACAAGGTGGTTGTTTGGTTGCGGTGACCTATCATTTTTTGAAATTTCAGATAAAAAAAACTACCATTATATTCATAAAAAAGTGGGGAAAGAAAATGAAGTGAACGACGACGACCTTACAAATGTTTAATGAGAAAATCAGTTGTGCAGCATATGCACACTCACATACATACATCACACTTACTCGCATCATCGTATATATAAAATTTTTTCTACTTTTTACTTATGTGCTTATGAACTGACAATAGGATTTTCAACTTTACCCAGAAGGGACGAGAATATGATGTTCTATTAGGTGATCCGGGAAATTGAAAGCAATCTTTCACTTACTAGCAATCAAGTCTCCTCTGATTTCAAAAGCTAATGAACTTTTTTCCAACAAGTAGTCCAGAATCTTGAAAGCACCGAAAATAATTTATTTTTAATTTGCAGTTTAGGGAAAGTTGTGCATTTTTCGTCACTTTCTCTGATACTTTCATTTCAAATACATGTGAAGACATTATTTTCACTATTAACTTGATACAAAGAAGTTTAGGACTTGCATTTTGAAAAGTGGACAGCCATACAACTGGATGCATTATGAAAAGTGGTGAATCTCGAATTGACAGTTTTCCTGAAAAATCACATGTCTTTTTCTCGGTTTCTTTCTCATCTTGTTGATTACATGCCTAATTGCTTCCTCTTTCTCTAGTTTTCTTAGTTTATACCTGAACTATTGGCGGCACTAATCATATTATTGGTGGCATTGGGACAAAAATCTCCATTTATAACCGTTCAGAGAATTCAGTAATTGGTTTCAAAAAAAAGATGAATTAACTTTTCGTATTTCTCTGTCTATTTCATAAATGAGCACAAGTGAAACTTTTTTCATAATAATTCGATTCCAAATTGAGTAACTAAGTTCATTCAAATGATTTGAGGAACTTTAGATTTTTATGATTCCAACCGTATTTCGGATAGTTTTTTGCGCTTCATCAACTTGGAATCTTTTTTTTTTTTTTTTTTATCTGGAAAAGAAGGAAATTTACCTCGTTTCCGTTGCTTCCTCTTCTACTTCTGCTTATTTTTTCTGCAACTTTCCGGCTAAAAATGAGATTGCTTCTTTTGTGACCTGTCTTTTTACGATTGTATAATAACTGATCATAGCTTTATTCAAAGAGACTTCAGAGATAAGCAGCCTTGAGTCATTCGATCCCATTTCGTCACTGTTGCGTTGAAAAGACCGGGAAGATCACCGGAATTGGCAAAACTTCTGTAGAAAGCTATGTAGTTTTAAGAGTATTTTCTATAGAGTCATCTAGTTTTCGAACCAAGTCCTCAGATAAGGATGCGACCAAGGAATCCGAAACATCCACTGCACTTTTATTCACCATCTTACTCATTCTGTCTGAAAAAATTATTGACTGAGAGCAACTATTATTCTGCAAATTCCAGAAATAGTTCATAATTATGAAAATAGAGTTCATAGCCATGAAACTTCACGATTCCGACTAACTTAGATAAAAATCTCGTTGCCTGTTAAACGCGGCTAGGAAGAAAATGGTTAATGTGATCAATATTTAAGAACCAATAACTTCTCCATTTTCTCGGAAAGCTGTAGAAATATGCTATTGCTTAGATGTCACCAGTGTTTGGACCATCTGCTCCAGTATTTGAAGTAGCAAGATTATGAGATTGATGAGTGGAGTTGACGGACTGAAAAAACAGTTATAGAGCAATCATTCCATGCAGCAACACTGCTACACAGCTTCAAAATACAAGATTTTAGAGCTTGCCAAAATAAATTTGTAGTTGTAAAACGGCTAAATATTCAAAAAATGATAGGATTAGAATAATGAAAGAAATATGTGCAACTTTTTTAGAGTTCCACTGTTTTGCATATCTTCAGAATCCAGATTACCTATTTCAAAAGTCCTAACAATTATCCAAATAAGAACATGCTTCCTTGTAAAAGAAAGATTGGCACAAAATAAATGAAACGAAAAAACCAGGTAAACCAAAAACATATGTGATGTCTTTGTGGAAATCGCTATTTTTTAAATGATTACAGGGTCAAGTCTATTTCTTCAAAATTTCATTCCCTCAGTTCGAATAAAACTACAAAATTTTTTATCACTACTTTACTTTTTTTGTCTAAGCATTATCTATATATATATATATATATAACGTTATCTGCTCGTTTAATTTCAAATTCTTCAAAAAAAATATCTAATATTTAATTTTTATACTATGTAGAGTGTCAAACAATTTATTTGTAAAATTTTTTAATTATTTATTAAAAACCATTTTTTGATGATAAAATAATATTGAATTTGCAAATAATTTCATATATTTAACCATTTCACTCGAGAATTTGCATCAAAATTCGAATTTTTCTTAACAAAACGATGATTTGATCAGCGTTACGTATTGTTGACAAACGATGTGCTACTGTTATTGTGGTTCGACCAGCTCGGACCTTTACAATTATTCATGATATTATGTGTGCTTATCTTTTTGCAAGATACCATTAGATCACATGGTCGTGCCTACAAGAGTGATAAATGATAACAGACATGATCAACATCATTTTTACATTATCTCTTTGGAATGATAAGTACATATATATATATATATATATATATATATATATATGT